>VMDO01004045.1:0-132008 GCA_007922755.1 Pedetes capensis | reverse complement strand
TATTTCTGGCTATCTAATTGAACAAATTATCCAAGAATCTGGACCTTATGAAGAAGAACATGGCATCATGATTGGAGGAAGACTCTAACAACCTGTGTTATGCAGGTGACACAACTCTGTTTGCTGAAAGTAAAGAGGTTTTAAAACATTTACTGATGAAGATCAAAGAACATAGCCTTCAGTAAGGATTGTGCCTCAACATCAAGAAAACAAAAATCTTTACAACTGAGTCCTTATACAACTTCATCATAAATGGAGAAATGATTGAGGCTGTCCAAGGTGTTGTTTTATTTGGTTCAACAGTCAACACCCACAGAAATAGCAGTCAAGAATCCAAAAGACACATTGCATTGGGAAAAACCTCTTTAAGAGTACTGAAAGTAAAGATGTCACATTTAAGACGAAGGTATGCCTGACTCAACCCATGATATTTTCAGTTGCATCATGTGGTTGTGAAAGCTGGACATTGAACAAGCAAGACAGGAGAAGAATTAATGGTTTTGAATTATGGTGCTGGAGACGAATATTGAATATACCATGGACTGACAAAAGAACCAATGGATCTGTCCTAGAAGAAATGCAACCAGAGTGCTCCTTGGAAGCAAGGATGGCTAGACTGCATCTTATATATTTTGGACCGGTATTCAGGAGGGACAAATCCCTGGAAAAGGACATCATGTTTGGGAGAGTGGTGAGTCAATGAAAAAAAGGAAGACCTTCAACTAGATGGATTGACACAGTGTCTGCAACAACGGGCTTAAACATGAATAAGATCGTATGCCTGGCACAGAATTGGGGAGTGTTTTGTTCTCAAGTACATAAGGTTGCTATCAGTTGGACCTGACTCAACAGCACCTAACATCAACTAAATTCTAGTTATTAATAAACTATCCTCAATTTCTCTTGGTTTCCTATACATAAGAATAAAAGCACTATCAAAAAAAAGTTATTTTAGGCCTTCATAAAAACTTTTTTTTTTTTTTTTTTTTTTTTTTTTTTTTTTGCGGTACTGGGAGGTTGAAGCTAGGGCTTCACACATGCTTTTGCAAAGGCTCTACCACTGAGCTGCATCCTCAAGTCATTTTTTGCTTCTAATTTTGAGACAAGATTTTGCTAAATTGCACAGGCTGTCTCTGGTCTTGAATCTGCAATCCCCATACCTCTGCCTCCTGAGCTGCTGGGATTATAGGGGTGAGCCACGGTGCTGGGCTGTAAACTTTGATTAAATTTTGTGGTTTGCTTCCTATGAGTTTTACATGTTTCTTGTTAAATTTAACTATATTCTAGTTCTTGTTATTGTTGGGACTAGACTAGACATATAAGTTCTGCTTATTAGATTGCAGAAGTAGGAACCCTTGTTAATAATAAATAATAAGATATATGCTTCCAGTGTTTTTGCTGATTCCTCACCCCCTTTTTAAAACCTTTAGAATGAGTATTCATGTAAAATATTTACAGGAATTTTCAAGTTGTTGTCTTTAAACCTCTACCAGTGTATATTCATTCAAGAGTATATAAGAGTGTCTATTCTTCACACCCCATGTTGGAAAAAGGTTATAACATGTTAGGATTCATCTGAATATGAACATAGTCTTTGAAAGAGCAAATAAGATCATTCTCGCAGTAGTTCAACTTGTTACTCTCCTGTTGCCTGGTCTTGCCTTTACTGCACCAACTATGAGCTCCAGTTACTGGTGATGCTGCTGGCACTTTCTCAGCTTACCATGTCCTATATAATCTCAGTCTTGACTCTAACCAGGCCATTCCTCTTTGTTTGATTTTCCAAATCACGCCCACTTCTAAGAGATGGAGCTCACTTAGACAGTCAGGTACCAACCAAGTAGAATGAGATATGCCAAGGACTGGGTTGCTCAGGAATCATGTCTGGAACTAAGACAAAGTCCACAGTTTAAAAGTCAGAAATCACTGTATACCAACAACAAGGAGACTGTGTGAAACACTGAATCTAAGCTATAAAACCCAAGCACAGCCAGCTCATTTCTTTATTTGTAAGCCTCTTCTCTGACTTGCACCCAGTTACAAGTCTAGAGATGCTAGGGTGACTTTGTTTTAAGAAGTCCTCGGGGATCCATGCTCCTTGTCACGTTCCACTTGGCCATGCTATGAATGACTTCTTCCTCAAGAACCAAGATAGAACTTATGTCATCACAGTCCTTTTACATGGAGTACCTGCATGAAGGGACCAAGAAGAGGCAAAAATCCTGTGACAGCTGTCTCTAGTGGAACGCACCTCCATGCAGGTATAGTGCACTTCCACTTAAACCCTATTGATCAGAACCTAGCCACATGGCTATGCCAACTTTAGAGGAGGCTGAGAATGTAAGCTTTCTTCTGGGTGATTATGTACCTGGCTAGAGATTCTATTACTTTGCAAGGGGAGAATGGATATTGAGCTTTATTCAGCATTTGCTGCCACAAGGTCTACCAAACTTGGCTTTTCTTTAACAAGGGAAGACAGATGTATGGGTGAACAAAGAAAATTAATTCCTATACTATGTGTATGCTTTGGTGAAGTATGCTATGGGAGGCTGGGGAACAAAGAAAAAAGTTCATCAATTCTGCCTGGATAGGAGAAGATGGGGAGGTTTGATAAAAGAGAAGATGTTTAAGTCTTGAAAGTTGAGAATTTTTTTTTTTTTTGCCAGGTTCTCTGTGAAGAACATTTGAGATTGTGGAAATAGCTCAAGCAGAGAAGAGTAAAATATGATGCCGTCAGAATATGAACACATTTCCATCTGACTGGTGGGTGAAAGGGAATTGGATAGTATAGCAATAGTCTGGAAAAGGAAGCAGGGAGAAGAAAATAAGCAGCTTTGTATGCCCTACTTAGAAGTTTGGGATTTGACCTCTAGGCAATAGGGACAAGAGCTGATTTATAAAATTACAAGATCAGATCTAATCTTTATTTTGCAGGATGATTCAAAATTGGCATGACTGGCTGAAAGTCATATGGAAGACAAAGAGTTGGAGAAATATCTTAGATTTTTAGCCTGGATATCTATACAGATTGGAGTATCATCAAGATTCTTCACAGAAGCAGAACCAGTAGATTATCAAAGAAAAACTAGATTTTTGTTTATTTTAATCACTGAGTCCAAATGCCTAGTCAAACTGATGCATAAAACTGACCATCACAGACGATAGGAGAAGCAAGCTTGGTAACAGAGAAAAAATCATGTGCTTGGTTTGGGACATGTTGAGAATGAGAAGTGTATATCTTACCTAGGGGTTTATCATGGGGAAGCCAAGATATTGTATAGTGTTAATAATATGTTCTCAATTAGAAATTTAGAATGAGGTAGATCAAGTCACAAGTTAAGGATGAGATTCCACAGGGTGAGTGTGTAAGGAATAGATATAAATGCTGTTCTCAGTAAATAAGTAAAGTGAGTGGGCAAGAGATTGAATGCAGTAGGTAGTGGTAAGGACAATGGCAACAGGAGAGCAAACATCTGGTATCTATAGAACAGCCTTTTCAGGGTCCCACCAAGTTAGCACTTATATAAATGTCAGTCTCGTATTGTCAGATCTTTCTGTTTTCCCAAAAAGAACCTGGGAAAGACAAATGAACAGTACTGATTTTTAAACACTTACTTTTAAATTTGCTTGAAATACTGTCTAGACCAAGCTGAAAATATCTTTGTGGGCCTTATCCATTTTGTGAGAAATTTGAAGAAGAGATAGAATAGAAGAAGATAATGGATGGACCTCTGAGAACCCCAGCATTTAGGGGCCAATAAGAGAATGTATCAACTGCATAATATAAAAACTAAAATGAGACCTTAAAATACATGAGACAATGAAAACTGTAGTGGTTTGGATAAATGTCCTTCATAGCCCGTGCTTTAACAAACTTGGTTGTCAACCTTTGGCTCTAGGAGAAGTAGTAGAATCGTAAGGTGTGGGGCCTTGTGTTAGTTAGCTTGTGCATCACTGTGGCAAAATATCCTGCAAAAACAACCTAGGGAAGGAAAGTTTTATTTTGGCTCATAGATTAGGAGGTTTCAGTTCATAGTGGTGGGAGAGGCATGGCCGAGCTGTGGCAGGGCCTGGGGTAGAAGACTTCACATCATGGCATCAGGAAGTAGAGATAGCAACTGGAACCAAGAGTCCACGTAAATCTCCAAAGGCCCCCCTCCAGTGACCTACTTCCACTTGCTAGGTCCTACCTCCCAAAGTTCCATAGACTCTCAAAACACTGCCACCAGCTGAGGGCTAAGCATTCAATCATATGACCTTTGGGTGGCATTTTAGATTCCAACTGTAACAGGGCTGGTGGGGAGAAGTTAGGTTACCAGAAGTGTGACTTGAAAGGTAATGTTTTGACCCTAACCCTTCCTCTCTTTATGCTTCCTGTTGCTGTGAGGTAAACAGGCCTCTTCCAGCACATGCTGTTGCCATGAAGTACTATGTGGCCACAGAGCCAAAGCAAGCATGGACTAAAACCTCTGAAACCATGAACCAAAATCAACCTTTCTTCCTTTTAATTTGACTATGTTGAGTATTTGGTCACAGCAAAAGAAAGCTAACCCACGGAGTTAATTAATGTCAGTCTGTGAATTATGTCAGTAGTTTGGTAGAAGCAGAAGGTGAATTACACATGTTGAAGAAAGATAAGACTATTCTTTCAAGACCTGCCTCAAGAATAACTTTTTAAAAACTGGGTACCATGGTCCATTGCTATAATTCCAGTGACTTGGGAGTCTGAGGACTGAAGAGCACAGGTTCGAGGTGAAAGTCAGCCTACGCAACTTACAAAGACCTTGTCTCAGAATAAAAAATTTTAGAAAGAGGTGCATGGGGTACAGCTCAGTGGTAGAGCACTTGCCAAGCATACATAAAGCCCTGGGATCAATCCTCTAGTACTGAAAAAAAAAAACCTTTTTTTCATATAAGCATGTTGGCAACTCTCTCTTTACATATAGTTCTTAAGAGCATGGAGTATGGTTTTTTCCATTTCTTTCATGGTTCTCTGCTCAGATTGAAGGAATTTGAGATTCTATGTTCCTAGAACACTTTTGTTTTCCTGGTTCCTGAGGTTTAAGGAGTGCAAATGAAAATATCAAACCATAAATACACTTTATGTCTACCAATAATCCATATGCTCACACAAAGAAAATGAACAAAAATTATATATTGCAATAATTCATGAAACTTTTCCCTAGCTAGAAAGAATCACTGTAACGTCACATATATAGTAAAATAACAAAGTTTACACATAATACCCATTCTTCTGAAGACTTTCTGAGACCTCCAAAGAACAACAGTTAATCAAAGCCCAAGGAACTTGACTTGAACATGTTTATGTCATCTCCACTTGTTCCTAGACACCCAGGATTAACCAATCTCCCATAACATCTGTATTCTTTCTATGTTCTAAGGCTAGAAAGATGAGCAAGTGCCCTATGCAATGTAAATTGTGTTTGTCCATGAACAAGCAAGAAGTAGTGCTTCATATTATAAAAGTGTGTGCACACATGCACGTGAATGAAAATTATTTATTTCCTTGTAGGTTTATGCCAGTCCGTGGGACTCTGCAAGTAGTTTCCAGGTATCCATGAATGAAAGTGCATTCTTGGTGTCAAATTCATGGTGGCGGCTGGAAGTAACTGCTAATCCCCAAGCAATAATCCTCCTCAAGAAATAAAGGTAAAGTCTAGAGGCTAAGCCAGGAACGTTGGCACATGCCCATTATTCCAGCAACTCGGAAGGTAGAGGAGGGAGGATCACAAGGTCAAGGCCGGAGGCAACCTGTGTAACGTAGTGAGACCCTGTCTCAAAATTTAAACAATAGTTAAACATGAGTGGGGGGTGCAGGTCAGTGGAAGAGTGTGCCTTGGATCCAACTCCCTAGTACTGGCGGTGGGGGGAGGGGAAGGCTAGTGGTTAGCCTTAACCCAAGGGAGAGGAAAGTTGAAAGTTAAAGGAATAAAGAGAAGTCTGTGGCCCATGGATATCACTGCCTGGTAGTCTAGGTCCCCTAATAAATTCCATGGAATTTCCCTAATTATAGATGAATGTGGATTAACTTGCTTAAAATGCAAAATCTCAAAAGAAAATTTTTTCTTACATTTTGGGGTTTCTTAATTAGTGTCTCTGAGATTAGCAGGTTAGAAAGACTGTATGCTTGATAGAAAAGATGTCTGGGGGAAACGGGATGATCCAGAGGTGCTGAGGAGGCGTGGTCAACTAAGCAGCTCATATAGTTTGGATTCTATTTGTCTACCAAAGGTTCATGTGTTAAGACTTGGTCACCAGCCTGTGTTGCTATTGGGAGGTGGTGGAGCCTTTAAAAGGTGGGGCCTCGTGGGAGGAGGTTTGGTCATTAGAGGAGTGTCCTGGAAAAGGACATTCAAATCCCAACCCCTTCTTTTCCTTCTCTTTTGTTTCCTGGCTGTCATGAGGCAAATAGCTTGTTCCATCTCATGCTCCCTGCCCTGATGGACTGCCTTGCCACAGGCCCAAAAGCAACGGGTGTGTGTGAGTGTGAACCAAAACCTCTCAAACTGTGAGCCAAAGTAAACTTTTCCTCTTTTTAAGTTGATTTGCCTCAGATATTTTTATTATAATAATGCAAAGCTGACCAAGACAGCTGTGGACAAGAAGACAGCAAACTCCTAGGGAATAGAGTTGGGACTTGACTGTAAGGAGGCCTGGCTAAGCACAAGAAAAGGGTTAGGAGAAAGAGGATAATGAGCAGTAAGATACAAGGTGAAATGGTGGATAGGAGAGACAATTTTTATATAAGTTTTGCCTGTTGCCGCTTGGTCCTCCTTGGGGTGGGCTGATGAAGTACTTTCTCTGGTGCCAATTTAGCTGGCAGCTGCCAGGGCTGAGATGGGAAACACGGAGGATGAGGGAGGGACTGATTCCACCCCAAAATGCTGGGCTGAAGTGAAAATGAAGAAAATGAGGAAGGATCCAATTAAAATGTCTCACATTAATTAAGACACCATGGGACTAGAGAGATGAATCATCACACGACTGCCATGGAAATCACTTCTAATGTCTTCAGCAAGTGGAGGGGAATTTTTCTCACATCCAATCTTTCCATTTGGGTAAACTTAAATTAACACTCTGTGTATATATGTATGTGTATGCATATATATAATTTAATTGGTAATAAAATTTGTTTGTACAATTCTTCTCATTTGATACCATGGCTTATTTTTTATGTGTGACCATAGTTATATTAGTTCTTGGATGGTGAATACATTTTCCATAATCTTCATGGAGGAGGGGGTTAAAAACTGATCCTCAATTATCTTCAATACCTTATGTTCATATAGAGGATTTTTATAGTGGATTTTTTTTTTTTACTGAATAATACATAAGTAAATGCTAAAAGAACATTTAACCTTTCACTCTTCACACATTTCCATGAGGGAGGCATTGCTATTTCTATTTCATAGCAAAAGAAACTGGGGTTCAGAGAGGTAAATGATTAGGTGTCCTTACCCCTGGACAGTGCTAACATCTGGACCAAATATCTGGGTACCGGCATCAGGAGATCCTTCTGCTGTGCTTCAGGATCATCCTCATCACCACACAGAGGGGAGAACAGCTTCCTTCTGTACCTTACTTGTGACTCTTTCTGGGCTACGTATTCACACTAGCTGTTGTTAAAAGTGCATCCATCAGGAGAGGCTGGCATTGTAGATAATCTTATCAAGGTGAACATTACATAGAGTGCTACCCGTTTTCATTAACATTATACCAATTGCCTATTAAAGGAATGAAGTAGAGCATCCAAGCCCTAAAGACTTGCTCATGCATGTGTCTTTGTTGCACCTAAAACTAGGTGCAAGCAAAACTTGTCTTTGTGCTTGTTTTGAAAGAGGAAATCCTTGTCACTCCCTAATAGTTCTTTGCTTTCTTCTGAAGATGTAGTAAAATCAAATGAAACAAAGCATATAACTAAGTAGGATAGATAAAAATGGAAGGACTGTATCAGACATAAAAACTAAAGAAGATCCATGATACTTTGATATTTATTATCTGAGCCCCCCTCCCCCTCTTTTACTTTTCAATATTAGAGATTGAACCCAGACTTATGCTATTTCTACATTGTTATGTCCCTTATGCTTCCCGGGGTGTGCTAAATTTTTGCAGAAAGTCAGGAAGTTTAGAAACCACACAGAGAAACATTCCTTGGAAAGGGGAACTCTTCAATGGTCTAAGATTACAGATCCTTGAAATGGAATGGTATGCAGTTGAGTTTTCCATTCACAGTTCCAGGAAAAAATGGGATTTTTTTCCCATTAAGAATACTGTTATTTAGTTATTTTGAAGTATACAGTACATACATGCTTTTTTCTAAAACCACTAGATTTCATAAGTAGCACACATTTGAGTATTTCAAGCCTTCTCTCTTGATTTTAGATTGGACCTGGGCTTGATTGTAGAAAAAATTAGCTTTCAAGTACAGAGCAGAAGCTGGAGCATTCATCACATGGCTCATAATGTACTTAAATTTACTATTTATTTCTTGAGAATGGCTCAGCCATGTGTATTTATAATAATAGAATCTACATGGCAACTGCCAATAAATATTGGGAAGGCTGAATGTTCTAGATTCCATGTGTAATTATTCTATCCTGACTGTTCTTAAGTCTTGTCTGAAAAGAAATACAAAAGTGCTTTAAGACATAAAAAGAATTTTCATTAAATAAAGTATAATTAAAGCATTGTACGTTGTCAGTTTTTCTTCCTTTTTTGCCCAACTAAGTGTGAATATATATATATATATATATATCTCCCACATGTCTGTCAGCTTGTCATGCTGTGGGACTCTGCACATTGCAGTGATACGGAAAGCTGTGCCCCCAGTATCTCAGACACCAGCAGGGCCACTCATGATAGACAGGCTACAGCCAAGCTTCCAGACTAAGACAGACTAGAGAAAAGGATCTGGCAGCCCACTCCCAAAACAATTTGCCATTGAAAACCCAATGACTAGCAGAAAAGCACTGTCTATTGCAGTGCCAGAAAATGAGCCCCCAGGCTGGAAGGCATTCAAGGAATAACTGATGAAGAATTGCCTCCTCAAAAACAGTTAACCCTAATGATGAAAATGGAGTAAAGCCTCTGGGACCTCCCTTTGCAGAAGTGGCATAATCCAAAATGAGAAGAAATGTAGTGCCTGTAACAATGGGCTCAAACATAACCGAAGATCGTGTTCATGGCACAGTGTCAGGTATTGTTTGGTTCTGTTGTACATAGGGTTGCTATGAGTCAGACCTGACTAGATGGCACCTAATAACAACAGAGGGGGAAGGAGAGTGGGACATCAGCTTAACCTCTCTAAACTTTAGTTTGTTTTCCTATGAAATAAGGTAAATAATAACAGCCAAACCAAAAGCATAAGACTTATTCAGCTATGTATGAAAGATGCTCAACTCAAAATGGAAGAAGGTGAAAACCAGAATTTGCACAGGTGAAAAGTCCAGGGATAGCCTGCCAGCAGTGAGGCTGGATCCTTGTTCAAACAATGTCACTAGGACACAGTCACTCTCTATGGCTTGGCTCTGGTTTTTTGTTTATTTGTTTTTTGTTTGTTTGTTTGTTTTTGTTAGACCCCACTCTCTGGAAAGCTCTGATTTGGGGGAAGGTGGCTTTCAGTAGCTCCAGGCTTTTATCCATGTACCTTCAGAAAGAAGGACTTATTTCTGAGCCATTTCAATAGTAGTGCAGTAATTTATTGGCAATAACTACAATTAACATGACTTGGATATTGTCTTTATCTCTGAATCACAGCTAATGTGAGATTGTGTTGACCATATGCCCACCCTCTAAGTTGGAAGAGGAATCAGCTCTGCCCAAAAGTAGGAATTTGAGAATGGGTGAGGAGTAGAAACTCCCCTCAAAAAATCTGGGTGCCATAATTGGCAAAGAAAGGGTATAATATATTATCATGTATAATTTGTACATATAGTCATTCTAATCAGATAGATAGATAGATAGTTAGATAGATAGATACAAGATATCCTGTGAATATAAGGTATCATTCTCCATTGTGCCAGTTATTTAATTAGAATCTCTTAAAAGGCTTTATTTTCTCAATAATGACATTGTTTTATATCTTGAAATATGGAGGTACCCGTTTTGCTTTGCCAAATTCTCCTCTGTAGTCATGGTGGCAAATTCTCATAGTGCTGATTACAGGAGAGAAGAACCTCTAAATATTATCTTCAGCATAAGAGTTTGCATTCCTTTAAAAGAATTAAGCAAATGTTTGGCATCCAAATAGCACAGTGCCTTAAGTACATACAAGAGAATGGTATGAATTTATTTTGCAATTACAGAATACAATATTGTTCATTCTTTGAGCAAGCGTGCATGGCAACATAAGTGTTATAAAAGTTGGCCAGCCCTAGGTCCTCTTCCTGGGCACATGGTGGGTTGAGACTTACCAGCCCTTTTGAATTGGGTAGAGACTATGTGAGTGTATGGTCAGTGGATTGAGGACCATTCCTATTGTTTGCCCTCAAAATACCTTGCGAATCCCTCGTCCTGTTATCAAATGTGACACCCTCAGTCCGTTCCTTAAATGTGACACCTCCCTCTAATATGGTAGATTTATAGGATTGCAGGAGCCTGAATCACTGAGAAAGGAAATCTTTCAAAAGGAACCACCAGACCCACTTGGAATGGCTCCAAAACTGAGTAACATTTATTGCACTAAGTCTCTGACTTTAGAGCTGTTTATTATGACCCACCTAATACAATGAGCAAATCTGGGAAAATAAAATTTCACTAATAATAGCATTGCTTTGGAGCTTGAGAAATCCACATAGAAGTAAATGAGTTGATGAGAGCATTCCTTGATTCAGGCTTTCCTAGACCTGTGAGGAAGCTCCCCTTATCTTTTCCAACTTCAGAGGAAAATGGCTGAAATAATAATAAGTTTTACTCTTTCATGTATTCATCTTTACTTATAGTCTACAATAACTATACGCCAAGTCTGTGTCATGAGCTTATTATATGCCTATAGCTCTCAAGCACAACACATCCAAATTGAATCCACTGTTCCCCTCTACACAGCCCCCAAACTTACACTTCCTGCCACCTCGAATACACCACCATCTACCAACTACATAGGCAAAAAACAAAAAAATCATCCTTAACTCTGATTTCTCTTAGGTTCTGGAAATCCTACTTTCATTATTCCACTGCAATCCAAACCATCTACATTCCTTATCCAGATCAATAGACTCATTATTTATTCTCCTTATCCCATGCTTGCGCTTTACCCTAAATTCACATTGAAAGTAGATTAATCTTTCTAAAATGGCAATCTGAATATGCCAGCCTCATACCAAAAGTCTTTCAGTATTTCCCTGTTAGTCGCAGCATAGCCCAACTCCATAGGATGGCTTACAAGACACTTTGTAACCAGGTACTTGCTTCCCTCTGTACCTTATTCCTTGTCATTGCCCCCAACACATGGAAAACAATCAGTCCTTACCATGAATACAGTAATTCTCATGCATCTGATTTATCCAATATGGTATTTTTGGTAAACTCACAGACACTAGAACATGGAAAGTAAGGTACATCTGCCTATGTGATGCTTCCAGATTCTCTGCCCCTACAATGCTAGTAACAGTAGTGGGACCTAGGGAAAAGGCTCACTTATTATATGTGTGTATATATGTATGTATATATGTATGTATGTATGTTACATATATACATAGACTTATACACTATTGGCTTAGTTGGTAGAGTGCTTCTCCATACTTTCTAAGGACCTAGGTTCCATCCCCAGCACTGCAAAAATGGGAGAAAGATGTGGCAATCCATGCCGGAAACAACCCTGAAATAATCAGCCATTGAAACCCTATGAGGCTCACTATGAGTCAGACATAACTGATGACACCCAATGACAACAACAGCAACAACAATGACTAAATAAATTAAATAAAATATATTCTACCCTCCCATGTCACCAGATATATTCACACCAATGTGTAAAACCTGGTGTGAATTTTGAATCCACAGGTTCTTCACCTATGTTGGAGTGTGGCATTATGTGAGGAGAGGCAGCCTGTCCCTTGAGCATGCACATGGACTCTCAGCCACATCCTTGAACTGTAGCTGTCCTCCTTGGCCATTCCTTAGCCCTGAGAGCACACAAGTAACATGTTCTGTCTTTGGAAGAACAGATGCAGCTCAGAAGCCCACACAGTCACTGGGAGTGGCCCTTCACTGTTTGGACAGGGAAGTCTTGTTTTGTGGGTCTTTACACCATCATCTAGAAAGGAGAGTTTGTAGGCTTTGAGTGAGAATATCCCCTTAGTGCTACAGACTCCTCCCCTGCCTCATGCAGTGAGGCCTAGTGCGGGGAGGGTCCAGATTTGAGGCAGTAGAGCAGGAGCCCAGGGCTGGGATTTAGCTCAGTTGGTAGAGCGCTGCTCTGCAGTCTCTGAGGTGCTCAGTTCGATTCTAAGCACCACAAAAATGAGAGAAGGATGTGGCAACCCACTCCCGGGACAATCCCAAAACAATCAGCCATTGAAAACCCTATGAGGGTCGATATGAGTTGGACACAACTCAGCACCTAACAACAACAACAACAGAGCAAGAGCCCAAAGGCATCTTGTTAAGATCTAAGAGCATTATCTTTCCCCATGACCCCCCCAAGCTACCAATATCTTTATTCATATTAATAATTTCACTCTTATCCAGGTGTGGTGGCTCAGGCCTATAATCCCAAGAACTCAGGAGGTGGAGGCAGGAGGATCACAGGTTCGAGGCCAGAGGCAGCCTGCATAATTCATGAGAACCTATCTCAAGATGAAAAATAAAAAATGGACTTTGGGGTGAAGCCCAGTGTAGAGCACTTGCAAAGTATGTGTGAGGTCCTAGGTTCAACCCCCAAGTACTAGAAATAAGTAAATACACATATACATACATAAATTCACTCTCTTGCTTTACTTATGTGTTTTATTTCTTTATCTGTATAGTACTAGAAATATATCATTTGGTTTTAGTGTTTCAAACCTTATGAAAAAAGATAGCATGCTGAATATACCCTTTGGAACTTATTTACCTAGCTAGCTAGCATCTATTTAATTGGTTTTATTTTCTATATTTCTAATATTCATTCATATTATGAAACAAAGCTATACATTTATTCTCAACACTGCATAATATTCCACTGTTTGAAAGATAGCAATTTATACCTTTGCTAGGCAATATGCACTTACATTGTTCCCAAGTTGTCATTAGTTTTTAAAATAGTATTGCTATAAACATCCTTGCCTGCAGTCTACCACTGTGGTGTCTGATCCCATCAGGTCTCAGAAGCTAAGCAGGGTCAGACCTGGTTAGTAGTTGGATGGGAGACCACCTGGGAACACCAGGTGCTGTAGGCTTGGGAAAAGGATCCGGCAACCCACTTCCAACAAACAATCAACCATAGAAAACTCTATGAATAGCAGAGAAGCAGTAACAATATTGTCTTGCCTGTTGTACAGAAGGTTGCGATGAGCCAGATACCGACTCCATGGCACCTAACAACAACAATAAGCATCCTTATGTGTGCCTAGAACCTGTGCAGGACTTCTTTGGTATTTACCTAGGAATGGTTGGCTCTGACTGGATCACACAAGTTCTGATATGTTATGTTTTCATTATCATGCATTCTAAATTTCCATTCAAATTTCTTTGTCTCCTGAGACACTTACAAGGAAATTTTTAAGTTTTAGATATGCAGGGGATTTTTATTTTAGGTTACTGGGTATTGAATCCAAAGCCTCACACATACTAGGTAAGCACTCAACCACTACATCCTCATCACTTTTGTTATTTTGTTTTCAGGCAGGGTCTTGCTAAATTGCCCAGGCGGGCCTTCAATTTGTAATCCTCCTGCCTCACCCTCCCAAGTAGCATGCACCCCCATGTCAACTGAGATTCATCTTTTTTGTATTATTTTTTAATGGAGTTGTGGTTAGAGAATGTGATCTGTGTAATACTTATTCACAGTAATTTATGGAGACTTGCTTTTTGTCTAAATACATGATCAATGTTTATAAATGTTCCATGTATGCTGGAAAGTCATGGATTGTCTTTGTGCTATTATAACAGAATAATTTAGACTAGCTAATCTATAAAGAACGGAAATTTATTTCTAACAATTCCACAGGCTAGGAAGTCCAGTCTAGGTGCCTGCAGATTCCTTATCTACCAAGGGCCTATTCTTACTGATAGTATGTTCTATGTGCAAAAGGGGCCCAAGTCCCTCCAGGCTTGTACAAGGCACTAATCTATTCATGAGAGCAGAGTCCTCATGATGTAATCACTTTTTAAAGAGCCCCACTTCTTAATACTACCATTATGGGAAGGAAGTTTCCATATGAATTTTGGAGGGGACACAGTCAACCGTACACAGCAGGTATGTTTCTCTAATTGTTATATGCAAAATTCTATGTATGTCCATGAGGCTAAGTTTCTTAATGGTGTTGTTGAGATCTATGTCTTATAATCAGTGGATTGACATTCATTTATTTATTTATTTATTTATTTACTTACTTACTTACTTACTTATCTATTGTGGCACTTGGGGGTTGAACCCAGGGACTCATACATACTTTGCAAGTACTCTACCTCTAGGCTGCACCCCTAGCCCATTTTTAAATTTTTTTATTTGGAGAGAGGTTGTTAAATTATACAGGCTGCCTCTGGCCTCAAACTTGTGATTCTCCTGCCTCCATTGCTGGGATAACAGTTGCTGGGATTACAGGTGTTTTCCACAGCGTTCCACCTGGATTGACATTTTAAAAAATTAGAACAGTTTGATAAAATCACCCAATATGATGGTGGAGTTTCATCTATTTCCTTTATATATTTTGAGGCTATTATATTAGGTATGTGATGTTTAGAATTATTATCACCTGTTGATGGATAGATAGGTAGATATCCTCTCTGACTGTCATGCTGATTTTTAATCTTAAAATCATTTTGTCTGACCTGTACAGCCATAGAAGCTTTGTTTCGCTTACCATTTGCCTCATTTGTTCCTTTCTATTATTTTCAGCATAGTGTGGCAGATTTCATTACTGTTCCCATTTTTTCATCCTTTCTTTCATCTTGTGAACCCTTGCCATATGACTTGCTTTAGTGAACAGAATGCTGGTGGGGATGGTGCAGACAGTGGCTTAAAATGTCCAGGAAAGATCAGACATGTTCTCTTATGTTTCTGACTTTTGTCATAATAAGAAACTGCCTTGGATACCACAGGTCCAAAGAAGATGTGAGATATTTGGAGCAGATCCAGCCTCAAGCTACATTTTTAGCAAATCCCAGAAAGACAAAATCAGTTGTACCCTGATTGACGCACAGATGCATGAGCAAGAAGTTATGATGACGTGCCACTGAGATTATGTGGCTGCCGCACAGGAAAAGCCGACTGACTTGTGCTTTAGGCATGTTTCATAACAACTACATTGCTGAATTTTTTTAAATCCAATCAGAAAGTTTTATGGGTTTTAGATTTATTGGAATTATTGATATACTTTGATATGTTGGAATTGACCAATAGCTATCACTGAAGTAAACTAATTGGTATATTAGTTTGGATTCTACCTCAAGAGAATCCTGCAATAAAGACCTGGGTGCGGTGGCGTACACCTGCAATCCCAGCAACTCAAGAGGCAGAGGCAGGAAGATCTTTGAGTTCAAGGTCAAAGGCAGGCTGCACAATTTAGTAAGACTCTGTCTCAGGAAAAAAAAGAAAGGGTTGGAGGTGCAGTTCAGTGGTGGAACCCTTGCAAAGTATATGTGAGGCCCAAGGTCCAATTCCAAGAATAGCAAATATAAAATAAATAATTAGTTAAATAAATAAAATAAAAAAGACTTGGGTACAAATTGTATACATGGGAGGTGATCAAGGGAGGGAAGGGATTAAGAAAATGGAACTGAGGACAGGCTAAAAAATAAAATAGAATAAAGTAAAATAACTATGGCCACAACTCCAGATGAATACAACCCACTATGGATCATCCTTCCTTAGGTAGATTTAAAAGGCATTTGCCAGATCAATAGCTGCATATCAAATATCAGTGGCCAAACTAATTTGTCTTAGGAAAGATTCCACGTTCAGCACAGCAGTTATGATTGAGACTACCACTTGGTTACATTTTTAGCAGTCCACTAAAATTCACCATGCTCCACTTCCATATGTTATTTTGCAGAAGCCATAATAATGAGTTAAATAGGAACAGGAAGGAAAACATTATCCCTGTAACCTTTTAGTATTTGAGGACATTGTTAATATCTGCCCACCGCTCAGGATGTAGTATTGCTTCCAGCTTGTGGTTTTGGCCTGTGAGAAAGAAGGCAGCAATTTCAGGGGCTTCCACTTGGCCTTTTGCTACTATGATATCCCAAAGATCTGTACGCAGGAACTGCCTGTACAAGGGAACCAGTAGGAGGGTACTGCCCTCAGTGAGGTATGTCCATCTTGGTTGTACATTCAGAAGCAGGGGTAATAAACACAGGTTGAGTCCGTGGGCCAACTGTGAAATGGATTTGATCTGCGATTCCATTTATTACTATCCTGTGTTTATTTATTACTATCCAATCTAATTAAGGTTCTGTGATGGTATTTAGGCTTTCCTGTATAAAAGAAAGTTGTGATACAATATTTAATGTTAGAGTTTCATCTATCTTCTAGAGCTATTCCTGGCACTGCCTTAGATTTGTTCCTCCCTAAGCAGATGCTGGGGAGAAGGACCCAGCAACCCACTCCCCAAAATCAATCCACCATTGAAAGCCCTATGAATAGCAGAGAAGCAGTAACAATACTGTTTTGCCTGTTGTACGTAGGGTCACTATGAGTCAGATACCGACTCGACAGCACCTAACAACAACAACAACAAGCAGACCCTGAGATAAGAAATAAGAATTTGACACAAATGGCAAGCTAGAGCAATGAGGAGAAAACAAAGTAGAAATGTAAATAAGATGTGTTGATGAGTAGGTTTTTGTTGTTGTTGTTAGGTGCCGTCAAGTCGGTATCCGACTCATAGTGATCCTCATAGGGTTTTCAATGGCTGACTGTTTCAGGATTGCCTTGGGAGTGGATTGCCAGGTCCTTCTCCCATTTTTGTGGTGCTAGGAATTGAACTCGGGACCTCAGAGACTGCAGTGCAGTGCTCTACTACCTGAGCTAAATCCCAGCCCTGATGAGTAGGTTAATGAGTAGGAAACTGGGGTTTAATTCTGCTGGGAACCTCTGAGAGCCTGTCTAAATCACACCTTACAATAGCTCCACCGAGGAACAAGAAAGCTGGGATATTATTTTTAAACTGTAATCTCACTGTGGTTGAGAGTTGCTTGTGGAGGCATGAACTACTAGGCACTTGGTCCTGACAGCACGTGGATTGGACCCTGAATCAGAGAAGGGACTAGCTTAAGGTGTCAAGCCCTTGGAGTACTGTATATGGGACTTGTTCACCAAAACTGCAGGTAGAAACTGACAAACTGCTTCTAAAATTCATATAGAAATGCATAGGACCTAGAATGCCTACAAGAACATTGAAAAAGACCATATTAAAGGACAACACAAATTTCAAGATTTATAGAAACCAAAACAAGCAATATTGGCACCAAGAGAGACAAATCAATAGAACAGAATAGAGTCTAGAAATAGGCCAACACAAAGAGAGACAACTGATCTTTAACACAGGGTCAAACTCAATTTAGTGAACAAAAGATAGTCTTTTCAATTTTCAGTAAATGGTGCCAGAACAATTGGGTGCTCCTGTGCCAAAAAGAAAGTGAATTTGGCTCCATATCTTTCATCTTATTTTCCAAAGTAACTAAAAAGGATCATAGATTTAAATGTAAAAATTAAAACAATTATACATCCAGAAGAAAACATGAGTGGAAATGTTTGTTAACTTGGATTAAAGATTTCTTAGAAGACATTGAAAATATTATCCATAAAAACATGGTTATTTCAACATCATAAAAATTTAAAACTCCTCTTCAAAAGATAGTGAAAGACAAACCATAGACTGGATGAACATATTTGTAAATCATATATCCAATAAAGAATTTCTCCCCACAATACATTAAGTACACTCAAAACTCAACAATAGAGGAAACCTCAGTTTTTGAAAATGGACATGAGATCTCAATGAACACTTAACTAGAAAAGGATATGGGCAGCAAATAAACTACGAAAAAGTGCTCAACATCATTCAACATTAAAAAAATGTAAGTTAAAACCACCATATGATTCTACTGCATATCTATTATAATAGGAATTAAAGGACTTACCTCAGAGTTGGCAAGTGTTGGCAAAGATGTGGTAGAGCAGAAATTCTCATAAACTGCTGATGAGGATGTTTGGGAAATATCTTGGCAGTTTCTTAAAAACTTAAGCCAACCACATGATCTAGCCATTGTTACCCATGTATTTACCCAAGAGAAATAAAAGCATGCATCAACTCAAAGACCTATACACAAACATTCATAGTAGCTTTATTTGTATTAATCAAAAATTTCAAACAACTTAAATGCCCATTTGCAGGTAAATGGATAAAAAATAGAATATAATCAATGAGAAAGAATTAACTATTGATGTATGCAACAGCACAAAATAATTCTTTGTCTCCATGGAAAATGCTTACAGCTTGCTAGTATTCCACATTTTCTAAGGCATGAAGAGTTATCTCATGATAAAGTGACTTTCATTTTATAATGCTTATACACTCTATACCAGGAGTTGGCAAACTTTTCATGTAAGGGGCCAGATGGTAAATATTTTAAGGTTTGAAGGCCAGATGGTCTTAGTCACAAACTATTAACTGTGAACTTATAGCACAAAAACAGCCATAAACAACACACACATGAATGGATGTAACAATGTCCCAACAAAACTTTATTTACAAAAATAGATAACAGCTGGATTTGGCCCACAGGTGTGGTTTAGACCATTAGAACTGGTGCCAGTCTTTCAAATTTTGCTCCAATTTGTTGTATTGGATCTGGGTCGCATTAGCCATTTGCCTAGTCTGTCAATTCTGCATATCAGGGAAGACCTCAACAGACACTGCCACCCCTGTAGTGTCAAGAAGCCACCTCTGTAGTGGCAAGAAGCTTGGGTACTGAGAGCTATCAAAGGGACTTTCCCAGTACTGGTGAGCAGGTACTTTATCTCATAGGATACTAAAAGCTTAGGAGAGGTGTGGTGAATTGAACATAACTGAGTAATTATTCATCATCTCTACCTATTTCCCCTTCATGGAAAATGGAGTTGATTTCTTGCTCCCCTTGAATTACTGATCTTGTAACCAACAATTAAAAATGCTTTAACCCCACTCTTGTCTAGATATATAGAGGGATAGATGCCAGCATCCAAAGCTAACCTCAACCTTTCAGCCATTCCCACTAAGGTGTTAGTCAAGCTCTAGGTAATTGCATATCCAGCTAATATTATGTGGAACAGAAGAATTGCCTGGGTGATCCTAGTAGCTGTTTTTAGTTACTAAGTCTAAATGGCTGAAACAAGGAAGTAAAAACACTGAGTGCAACTCTGTCAATGAATGTTGCTGTTGTTAGGTGCCGTGGAGTCGTGTCCAACTCATAGCGACCCTCCTAGGGTTTTCAATAGCTGGGATTTAGCTCAGTTGATAGAGCACTGCGCTGCAGTCTCTGAGGTCCTGAGTTTAATTCCCAGCACCGCAAAAATGGGAGAAGGACCTGGCAATCCACTCCCAAGGCAATCCCGAAGCAGTCAGCCATTGAAAACCCTATGAGGGTCGCTATGAGTCGGATACCGACTCTACGGCACCTAACAACAACAACAAAGGGTTTTCAATGGCTGATTGCTTCGGGATTGGCTTGGGAGTGAATTGCCACATCCTTCTCCCATTTTTGTGGTGTTGGGAATCGAACTCAGGACCTCAGAGACTGCAGAGCGGCGCTCTACCAACTGAGCTAAATCCCGGCCCCACTGTCAATGAAAAAATCAGTAAATGAGTAGATTACTGGTTCTCAAAGTAAATTCCGTGAAGTGTTCACAAAATAAGAGCACAATGATTTCCATGTTTACATAAGATCAAAAACTGTCTTGTGAATAAAAATTGTTGTTAGGTGCCATTGAGTCGTGTCCGACTCATAGCGACCCTTATAGGGTTTTCATGGCTAATTATTTCGGGATTGCCTCAGGAGTGGATTGCCATGCCCTCTGCCATTTTTGCGGTGCTGAGAATGGAACTTGGGACCTCAGGCACTGCAGAGTGGTGCTCTACCAACTGAGCTAAATCCCAGCCCCCGAATAAAAACTAAATCGGTTTATTTACTGTTGAACTCAGAGGCTTTCATATGAACACTTAATGATAAGCATTATGAAAACTCCAAAACAAGAAAGATAAAAGTTGTCTGTGGCTTTTTTTAATTGGAAATTTTTAATGTACAACGTAATGGGTTTCATTATGACATGGGTTTCATTGTGACATTTCCATATATGCATTTCATTGTACATTGCTCACATAACTTTGCCCTTACCCTCTCATGACCCTCGTCCCCTATCTCCTCCCACACACACCAATGGTCTCCTTTCTACTTAAAAGTCTTTTTGTGAGAATATTTATTTATATATGTGAATTCCAATTTTGATTCAAGTCCAAGTTTTTCTCTATAGTGATCTACCTTTGTACATTCTGAGCAGTGTTACATGAGTGATCTACTCCATTTACATTATTGCCAGCCTTTGGTATTATTACTATTATTTTTTTAAATTTTGCCCATTGTAGGTTTTTTTTCTATCTTCTCTCTTTTTTTCCCCCACTGTACTCATAAAGTTGTACTGTTTACATTGAGGCTGACCTCTTCCCCTTTATCCCTCCTTGTTGACCCTCCTCTCCCTCCCATCTTCTCCAGTCATTGCTTCCTTTTGCTAGATCCCTCCCTTCTTTCCACTCCTTAAATTGACCCTTCTACACTAGGTTTAATTGAGTTTTTGTTGTTGTTGTTATGTTTCAATTTATGCACAGGATTTTTTCTTTCCTTTGAGTATTTATTTATTTATTTGTTTATTTATTTATTTATTTTTTGCGGTACTATCGGTTGAACCCAGGACCTTTGGCTTGCATGCTTTGCAAATGTTGGACCACTGAGCTGCACCCTCAGCGCATTTTTGTAGTTTTTGAGACAGGGTCTCAATAAGTTACACAGACTGCCTCTGGTCTCAAACTTGAGATCCTCCTGCCTCTGCCTCCCCAGCCGCTGGGATTACAGGTGTGCACCACCGCGCCCGGCTTCCTTCCTTTAAGTTTGATTCATCTCCCACATATGAGCAAGAACATATGATATTTCTCTTTTTGGACTTGTGTTTGTTCACTTAAGATGGTGGTCTCCAATTCCATCCATTTTGCTGCAAATGACTTTTTTTTTCCTATTGCTAAATAATATTCCATTGTGTATATGTACTATAATTTTTTAAATCCATTCTTCTGTTGATGTGCACTTTGGTTGATTCCATATTGTAAAAAGTGCTGCATTGAATATGGAGATGCAGATGTCTCTGTGGTATGATGACTCTTCTCCCTTTGGGTAAATTCCTAGTAGTGGTATAACTGGGTCATATGGCAGCTCTATTTTTAGTTTTCTGAGGTATCTCCTGTTGATTTCCAAAGTGGTTGAACCAATTAACAGTCCCACCAGCAGTGCAAGAGGGTTCCCTTTTCTCCACAACCTCACCAGCATTTGTTGTTATTTATCTTATTGATCTTGACCATTCTTACTGATATAAGGTGGAATCTCAGAGTTGTTTTGATTTTCATTTCCCTCATGGCTAGGGATATTGAGCATTTTTTCATGTGTTTAATGGCCTTACGAACTTCTTCATTTGAGAACTGTTGATCAGTTCCTTTGCCCACTTGTGTATTGGGTTATTTGTTGCCTTGGGAGTTGCTTTCTTGAGTTCTTTATAAATTCTGGAAATTAATCCTCTGTTGGATGTATAGGATGCGAAGATTTTCTCCCATTCAGTTGGGATTTTCTTGACTCTGTTGGTTGTTTCTTTTGCTGTACAGAAGCTTTTTAATTTCATGTAATTTCATTTATCTATTCTTGTTGTGATTTCCTGAGCAATTGGTGTCTTACCAAGGAAATGGTTTCCTATGCCTATAGTTTGGAGTGTATTGCCTACCTTTTCTTCTAGTAATTTTAAAATTTCTGGTTTTATGTTGAGGTCTTTATCCATTTCAAGTTAGCTCTTGTGCATATTGAGAGGTGTGGGTCTGTTTTCATTTTTCTGCAAGTGGATATCCAAGTTTTCAAGCACCATTTGTTGAAAAGGCTATCCTTTCTCCAATTTGTCTGCTTTGCTCCTTTGTCAAAAATCAGGTGGCTATAGATGAGTTGGTGTTTCTCTAGGTCCTCTATTCTGTTCCACTGGTCTTCAGGCCTATTTTTGTGCCAGTACCAAGCTGTTTTGGTTATTATAGCCTTGTAGTATAGTTTAAAGTCAGAGATTGTGATCCCACCTGCACTAGTTTTGCAGCTTTAGAGTGTTTTGGCTATATGTGGTCTGTGAGTTTTTTTTTAAAAAATGAACCTATTTACCTCCTGTGGATTCAGTATTCTCAAAAGAGATGATGTCTAAGCTGTGGCCTTCCCAAGAAATAAAGTCTCAAAGATGTTGTACAGGATGGTTTTTAAGCTTATGTCTAGTTCCTCAGTGTTATAATATTGAACTCAGTACAAAATGGTCTCCCTCCATGTTCTGAGATCTCTAAAGAAGTAAAATAAACACACGAAGTTCCTGATGGATACACAAATTTCTAATAAAACCCTCACTCAGTTCTACTCATTGTGGAGAAAGAGGTTTGAGCTGCCTAAATACTTTCAGGGACTGGGATTTAGCTCAGTTGGTAGAGTGCTGCTCCACGCTCTTTGAGGATCCGGGTTTTATCCCCAGCATCACAAAACGGGAGGAGGAGGTGGCAATCCACTCCCCCAAACAATCCTGAAACAATCAGCCATTGAAAACCCTGTGAAGATCTGCTATGAATTGCCCCGACTCCATGGCCCCTAACAACAACAAAATACTTTTTGACTCTGCATCCTAATCAATGCTTTGAAATGAAAACAAGGTGTCAGGCACCCCCTCATCATTGAGAATGACAAAACCCAAATCATGACTTGATGGAGAGAGATCTCAACATTTCTACAAACTGAATTTGTCTTTCATTTATATCCTTTCATATTGGTCATGTAGTGTCCTCTCTCCATTTGAGCATTGGCTCAATCATCTTGACTTTCTTAAACTAACAAAAACAATCATGAAAGAGACATAACATTATCTAACTTCATGCTGGGGTTTAGCTCAGTTGGTAGAGTGCTGCTCTGCACTCTCTGAGGGCCCAGGTTCAATCCCCAGCACTATGAAAATGGGAGAAGGACATGGGAGCCCACTATTGAAAACAATCAGCCATTAAAAACCCTATGAAGGTCACTATGAGTTGGACCTGACTTGATAGCACCTAACAACCACCATCTCATCTATGGGTCTTAATTGCTACATTTGGAACCTCAGCACCAGACACGAATTAGGTGTCTACACAGTTTGCATTTGTCCTTTTTTTCTTTATTCACTCCTCAGTGTACTGTAGTTTGGTTCCCTCCTGTCATTCTCTTCCAATTACTTTAAAAAGTGGCAGCTTTCATCAGTTACTCACATTGAATCCTAAACTTTCAACTCTTAAAATTCGACTGAGAATAAAGGGTTGTTGTTAGGTGCAGTCAAGTTGGGTCCGACTCATAGTGACCCTATGAACAACAGACGAAACACTACTCAATATTGTCCCATACCCTGCACTTACTGTCAGTGATTCTCTGCCATTCGTAGAGTTTTCAATGGCTGATTGTTGTTTTGGAGTGGGCTGCCAGGTCCTTCTCCCAAGCCTACTGCACTGGGTATTCCCAAGTGGTCTCCTATCCGAGTACTCTGCAGGCTGACCCTGCTTAGCTTCCAAGATCTGAAGAGATCAGACACCAGGGGGCTATGGCTACAGGCATGAAAGTAAAGGGAGCTTTTATATATAAACCTCCATTCTATCTCCTGCCACAAAGCCCAATACCTGAACTCCAGACCTGTATTGCTAGCAGCCTATTTCTACCTGAATATTACAAGGTATAAATAAACTTCTCCTGGCCCCACAAAACATCAAAACTCCCCAAGTATTCATTCATTGATTTAACTGATATTTTTTGAGCACCTCCTCTGAGTCAAGAACTTTGGGAGACATTAGATTCTAACAGTCATCAGGACTCACCTTTGAGAAACTTAGAGACCATTGGTGAAGATGACCAAATAACCAATTATAGGTAAAACACAAGTTTCTATGGGAACACAGTGGGGGATACTTAATCCAGCCTTGATAGTGGTGATGAGAGTTGGGGAAGAATGGTATGAAAGATTTCCCAGAAATAAAAATAATTAGGGTAAGCAAAGGGAAGAAGAGACAAGCAAATACGAGGCAGAGGAAGGACCTTGTAGAAGGACTCAGAGGGAAGAGACTGAGTCACAAACTCAAGGAACAGCAGGTCATGCTGCATGGCTGGAGCAGAGAATATTGGTAGGCAAGAGGTCGTTAATGAGAAGTAGAGGTAGAGAAAGGATTGTCTTTATAAAACCCCAACTCATTGGCAGCTTTGGTAGTGTGCAGCAATTACATGTTTGATTTTGTGTTTTCCTTGTAGATGGAATATTTTAGATACAAATGTCATGTTTTGAATAAAGTTAAACATACTTCTACCCTATGATGGAACAATTCTATTTTCAGGTACTCAAGGAAAATGAAAACACGTGTCCACACAAAGACTCACACAAGAATGTTCAAAGTAGCTTTATCCATAATAGCCCTAACTGGAAAGAGCCCAACTGTCCATCAATAGGAGAATGAATAAACAAATTGTGATATATTTAGACAATAAAATAATAGTAAGGAAACAGAACTACATACACACACACACACACACACACACACACACACACATGTTGTTGTTATTAGGTGCTGTCCAGTACCTGTCTGACTCATAGTGACCCTACATACAATAGGCAAAACAATATTGTTAGTGCTTCTCTGCTATTCATAGGGTTTTCAATGGCTGATTGTTTTTTGGAGTGGGTTGCCAAGTCCTTCTCTCAAGCCTATAGCACCTGGTGTTCCCAGGTAGTCTCCTATCCAAGTACTAACCAGGTCCAGCCCTGCTTAGCTTCTCAAATATATGTGTGTGTGTATGTGTGTGTGTATATATTTCTTGGGAAGGCCAATATATATATATATATTTTTCATTTTATCATAGAACTATTATATAGTTTTATGATAATATATATATATAACACACACACACACACACACACACACACACACACACACACACACACACATATATATATATATATATATATATATATAGAGAGAGAGAGAGAGAGAGAGAGAGAGAGAGAGAACATTGGGAGATAGACCAGTCCACTCCCAAAAAATCAATCTGCCATTGGAAACTCTATGAACAGCAGAGAAGCACTGACGATAGTGTTTCACCTGTTGTACATAGGGTTGCTATGAGTCGGATACCGACTCCACGGCACCTAACAACAACAACAATATATAAAATGACATGATTTGTCCTTAAAATCATGCTAAGCAAAATAAGACAGACTTCAAAGGTTATCTGCTGTATGATCCTGTTTATATGAATTCCAAAAACAGAGCAAATGAATAATGATGATAGGTATTAGAACATAGTTGCTGGGGGTAGGGGTCAGTGTGGATGAGAAAAGGCATATAGATTGAGAAGGGACAAAGGAAACTTTTCGGGGTGGTGGAAATGTTTTCTATCTTGTTTTAGGTGATGGTTCATGGGTATATTCAAAATTCATGGAGCTTAACACTATGATATGTGCATTTTATCAAGTGGAAATTATACTTCAAATTTTGAAATGCTAACAAGAGTGTTTCCTTCAAGAACTGAATGCTAAAAACATGATTTGCCCTTATTAAATCTATTCCAGTCTTAAAACATTGTGCGGTGCAATTTAATGATTCTGAGATATATTTTCAAAGGCATAGAAGAGAAACACAAACAAAATGTGAAAAGGTTACTCAAAAAGTTAATAAGGCATAAACACTTCATTTTAACTGCAATTTAGATAAATGTTTCAGAACTTTTCAATTAAAAAAGCATGAGAAATCAATGGCTCCTGATTTGGATATATATGAGCTGTAACTCTTTTGTCAGCTATGAATAAATTTATTAAAGAACTGAGAGAGAATCCAGATAAGAATTGATGGAATATGAAGCAAAACTGAGTGAAAAAAATCAACAGAAATTATTCTGACATCAAGAAGTAAGTTGAAACAGAAATATTTTTCAGATTATACAAAGAGTGATAATTCATGAAAAGAAAAAGATAATAGGCCCTTTATTCTTTGATAATGCAATTAATGCAGACAAATATATCACAAGAACTCACTGGAAAAATTTTTAAATTTCTTTCAAATTTAATATACAATACTGACATTGACAGAGATAAAAATCAAACTAATGATACACTATTATAACAAGGACACCAGTGACAAGCTGGTCAATGAATATCATCAAGTTGAAAGAGTACTAAAATTATTCATTCATAAGAAAATTTGCAGTGCTTGAAATCTAACAGATTCAATGGCTCAGGTATGAGAGAAACTTCATTAAGGTTTTGCCATATTTGACAAAAATTCTGAAAATTTACTTCTCATAATTGCCAAAAAATGGTGAACTAGAAAGGAAACAAATTTTGGTCCATCATACCAGAGGAATAACTGAATTATTCTTTTTTCTCTACAAGAAAACATATAACAAAATTAAATTCTTATCACACGGTCAACAATATAAAATAAGGCAATTAATAAATAAAATATAAGTTTTTCTCTAGATTTTGTGATGTTTCTGGTATTAGAATTTTAAAACCTGTAGTTTGTTGTGATTACCTTTATCTTTGCAATAAATGTCCATTATCCTTCTTAACTTTGTGTTTTCAATTTTGTATTCTTTTTCCAAAAATGCATCTCCAAAATTGTATTAGTGCAAGATGCTACCACGCTTGGACTCTCCCCAAACTTTCTGTAGACTGTATGTTCCTTTAAGGACAGGACCTGTGGCCTTTTTCTCTCCATGCCTGACAAAAATTAGGACCTTTAATAACTATGTGTGCCCACGGGGACCAGCAGTGTGATGCAGTGGAGAAATTTTGGTCATGTTGGGAGCAGTTCAGATGCACCTGAATCACAGAATAACTTCTCTCCAAGGGAACAAATATCTTTTTGTCTCTTAGGATACTCCTCTTGGAGACTCCAACTTGTAACAAGGTGTATCCAATCCAAACTTCCTGTAGCCTACACCCTATTGGATCCAGACACTACTCAGTTAAAATTAAAAATTGAACATAGGAGTCTGTACATTGCCTTATTTTTAACTTTCGTGTAAGGACATAAATTCAGTACCTTACTGGTTTCATAGTATTTGGGGGGAATATTACAAATGGGTGTGAGCTTTCCCTGCACAGTCCAGTCTATCCCAAACAACTTAATTACCTTGTTTTGCATTGCTAGTAATAATAAAATAGTTTTATGATAAAATGAAAAATATAAGTTATTATAAGCCTTAGTTTTCCAGATGATGTAAAGTTGTTACTATTCATGATCTGAAATAGAAATTGGAGAATTATCAGGACATAGGTTTTCTTAAGAAGTTGCTTAATGAGGCCTTACCACTATTACCCCATCTGAACAGATGTGAAGCTATTTTTAAAGACTTCTGGGAAAGGGAGATTCCCTAACCTTCCTTAGCAACACGTTCCGATGTTTAACAACACTTGCTCTCAGGAATGCGGGTTCTCAGAGCCTGGCTTGAGTGTTTTTTCATGTTTCTATGTATTGATGTTTTTCCATGTTCTCTTTTCCTCATTTAGTACTCATTTTATCCCCTCACTTCTTTGCCTTTTTCAGTTAATTTTGTTTACAGACTTTTCTCTTTTTTTGCAAATAAAAATGGAATTTAAAATGGCCAAAAATTAAAACAAAACACATAGACTATTGTTTTACATAGTACACACATATTTGAGATGGGAATGAGTTTTAACTTAGAATTTACATAATTACTACATAGGCGTTTGATATTCTGTCCCTGTATCTATGAAATTGTGAGACTCAAGGACATATATCATTTATTGAAACATATTACATTAGGAACTTCAAACACTTAAACATTCTTATAATTTTTCTGTAGTCTTCAGTCTCTTCTAAATCCTGTCCCAATTATCTGTATCTTTCTTAAGTTGATAAGTTCTGAACTAACATAAAATTCTAGCCCAGCTCTCAGTAGATGAACATCTGGAACAGAGCACCTCTGTCATTTCTGCCTTGTTAATTTAGAGTATTTGCCTCTGAATCCATCTGCATACTTATGCAGCTAACAAATAACGCTTAAATGCCCAGTCCGCCACATCTCGTGTGAGGATATGATTTGTTACTTCCAGAAAAATAATGCTGTTTTGAAATAGTTATTATCAAGTACCTGACTACCTGAAATTCCACTGTTAGTGATTCATATCATTGGAAGGGTTTCCTTGTGGGCTCTATTAAAATCGAAAGACTTCCTGGAATTATAAAACTTTAATCAATGTACTTTAAGAAACTGGCCCAAAGCTTCCCAGATAAAGCACTGGGCTCCTGGCAAATGGCAGAAAATGGAGATATGTAAAGAGAGGATGACTGTATATCCCAGTTGGCCCTGAACTATCTTGGTTAACACAAATTATCCAAGTATATGTATTCATAGCTTCCCCTTTCACTCATGAATATGTGGTTACTTTACCAGGGTCAACCAAGGTGTAAATGATTTCTAAGCAAAGCTGAGGGGAGTCTGGGTAATAGCCTTAGAGCCCTTGAAACTGGATGTGAATCCCTCCTCTCTTATTTGTAGGCTGGGTGATCATGGATAAGTTATTCAACTTCTACTCTCACCTTCCCCATTGACAAATACAGACTTGTAACTGTTTTTGGATATACTTAGTAATGACAAGTAACAATAATAATGGTTGTTACTTGTATTTTCCCAGGATTAGCACATCTAAGCTATTCAAATCACAGACAATATTCTACTCGAGAATCACTATCTATCTTGTTATTTGCATTTCATTTCTAACTGTTTCCTTAATTTCATTCTTTAAAATTTTCTTTCATATATTAGTTCTGGCTACTAAAACAATGTACTATAGGCCAGGTGACTTATAAACAGAAATATATTACTTACAGTTCTGGAGACAGGAAATGGAAGATCAGGGTGCCAGTATTAATAGCTTCTGGTAAGAGCCCTCTTCCGGATTGCAGAGTGACTTTTGGTTGTGTCCTCAATAAGAAAGGCCAGGAGATCCATCTCTGTCTTCTTCTTATAGAGGTAGTAATCCCGTTCATGAGGAATCCACTCTCATTCCTACCTCCCTCCCAAAGCCTCTGCCTCCAAATACCATTACCATCACTTGGGGGGTTGGTTTCAGCATAAGAATTTTGGAGACACATATTCAGTGCATAATGCCTACCAAGAAAACTGATTATACTTAGAATTTGCATCATTCTGCCTGGCCCTTGTTTTGTGGCTGTTGTTCTGTGTGTGTTGACTCTGTCCTCCCTCCCATATTATAAGTTTTTTGAAAGAATCATCTGTGAGCCAGGCACTGTGAGGCATACCTGTGAACCCAGTGACTCCGGAGGCTGAGGCTGAAGGATAGCAAGTTCTAGGCCAGAGTCAGCCTATGTATGCAATTTAGCGAGACCCCATCTCCAAATAAAAAATTAAAAAGGGGTTTGGGGTATAACTCAGTGATACAGCACTTGCCTAGCATGCATGAGGCCCTGGGTTCAACCTCCAAATACTGAAAACAGAACAAAATGAAAGCTTCATCTTGTCTTTTTGTACAATTTAGCCCAATGTGATAAACAATAAAGACCCGCCAGATGCATATTGCTTCACTGAGTTAAAACTCCAGGACTATATTTCACTCACAGCTTCATTCTTAGATTACTTTATCTAAGGATGAAAGATGCTAAAATTATTGCCATCTTGGAAAGGGGGCAAAACAATTTAAAAGAGATTCAAACATTTTTTTAAAGTATAGGGATTACAGCCTTCAGGATTGAGATAAAAAATAAGAACAACTTTGATAGTGGCAATTTCCTTGTAACGCAAACTAATAAAACGAGCCTGGCTTTATCTAGAGACTTTCTGCAGAGCTGGAGTTGTATCTCCATGGTTCATTTGGTTTCCAGCCTTCTCTCTGGGCCTGCCAATCAAGGCAGCGAGGAAAGTGCTTTTTTGGCATACAAGCCCTGACTACTTGAAATGAGGCAGATATCACCAGGGCACTTTGGAGGCCAGACACCAGATGGTAATAATACATTTCAGCTATTAGAAGTTTGGATCAGAAAGCTAAAGGTGAAGGTCTTATCTCATTTGTCAAATGATGTAAGTCATTATTAAATCAGGACAAATCAGTTAACATCTGAAGTATAATTTTGGTTGCTATTTATAATGCTCTCACCAGTTCATTTGGCTTGGCTGGCTTATTTAATTGTGTGTTGCATTTCACATTCGTTAAAAGCTTAGGGAGAGCAAGGAAATGACCTACACAAATCACAGTTCCAAGTAAATCAAAACTTTTCTTCGTGTGCCAATTAAATGTTAGCAGGTTTAAGTTACTTGACTAAGTTTTGTATTATTTAAAATAATTTGAAACAGGAAAATCTCCAGGTAAACTTAGTAAGCTTTGACAACATGTATGGGATTTAGGTGCTGGATAATTTTTTTAGAATGAAAGTGAACACATATGCATGGTCACAAAAAGAGAGGGTGGCCATTAATGAGACATTGTTATCAAAAGGCAAATAATGTTAGTGGACAAGGCATCTGCAATGGGAAATCTTAACATATTTCTTCCTGTCAAAAGTGACTGAGTTTAGACTTGAAGAACCTGTCAGGGGCAAAATTTTGGTAACTGATACTGACTCTGGAGAAAAGAGATAACAGTCAATTTGATATTGAGAATTATTAAAGTTGTTTTTTGGCAGTAGTTGGGGATTAAACTCAGGGCTTCACACATACTTTGCAAGTGCTCTAGCACTGGGATGCTCCCCCTGCCATTTTTAATATTTTTATCTTGAGACAGGATTTTACTCAGTTTTGCAGGCTGCCTCTGGCCTCAAACCTGCCATCCTCCTGCCTCCACTTCCTGAGTTCTTTGGATTACAGGCGTGAGCCACAGCAAGCAGACCAGAATGTTTTATACGGACCCCCTCATTAGCACATGGATCACCAACATCTTCATCATTAGCATTATCATCACGACGAACATGTATTCAGTGTTTCCTATATGCTAGGCAGGCTGGGGTTTAGCTCAGTTGGTAGAGTGCTTGCTCTGTACGCTGGGGCCCTGGATTTAATCCCCAGCACCGCAAAAGGGGAGACAGGCTTGGCAACCCTCTCCTGAAATGATCTGCCATTGAAAACTCGATGAACAGCAGAAAAGCACTGACAGTGCTGGGCATGGCATAGTGTCAGGGGTGTTTCATTGTGTTGTACATGGGGTCACTATAAATCAGACCTGACTTGACTGAACCAAACAACAACATGTTAGGCACTGTTCTATGAATTTCTGCCTGTCTTAATTCATTTTATCCTCTCAACAATTATATGAGATAGTGCTCTTATTACAGTCATTTTATTGATGAGGTATAGATGATGTCTCATAGATAGTAAGAAGTATTAGAGTTGGAGGAAACTTAGGGTTTATCTTGCTCAATTCTCAATGTAACCCTTGCTCAGGGCCATGGAAAAGTTACCTGCTGGCTACAATATAAACAACCAGCAAATATGAAGTGCTTACCCGTGTCATTTAACCCTTGCAATCATACTAAATGACAAAACCTATTTCCCTGGTTTTGCAAGAAAATGAGGTACATGCGCAAATCACCCTTAGATAAATGAAGGTATTGGGATTTGAACCCTGGCCTGCCCATGTGCCCCACAACAGTACCAGCAGTCTGCCTCTGGTAGGAGCTTCTCTCCTCTCTGAATGCTTTCCCCTGCCTCTGTGGCCTCCTACTTATGCTGTAAAGAGCTGCTTTTGAATCTGTAGCTTTATTTGATTTCATGTCCAAGAAAGATGTTCATGGAATTCTGGGATGATTAAGAAATAAGCTCAAATGAAGGGCAGCTCCTTTTCTAAGTCGTAAAACTCCAAAATGCTAAAAAAAGCCTTTCAGTCTGTTCCAAAAAAAATTTAAGTGTGGATGATAACAGAAAAACTCAACCAAATACCTTTATGCTTTCAGATATCTTGGCATTTTTAAATCATGCACATTTTCTTCACTTCTGCTTTCATTCAGGTTTTTGGGGGCATTTTGAAAATATATATTTGTTGTTATTGTTGTTGTTGTAGTGGGAGTTGAACCCAGGGCCTCATGCTTGCATGCTTTGCAAGTGCTGTACCACTGAGCTGCACCTCCAGCCACTTTTTTTTTTAACTTTTTGAGACAGGGTTTCTTTAAATTACACAGACTGCCTCTGGTCTCAAACTTGCGATCCTCCTGTCTCTGCTTCCCGAGTCCCTGGGATTACAGGCATGTGCCACTGCACCCGGCTGTTATTATATTTTTGTAAATGCAATAATCCTAGTGACACAATCTCTTATTGGAAACTTGAATCCAAATGCAATTGATAGATCTAGAGAGATCAAAATAGATTTAGATAGATAGATCTGTTGCTGTGGTTGTTAGATGCTGTCAAATCAGGTCCATTTATAGTGACCCTACATACAACAGAAGGAAACCCTCCCTGACACTGTGCCATGCCTGGCACTAGGTCAGTGTTTCTGTGCTTTTCATAGGGTTTTCAATGGCAGATTGTTTTGGGAGTGGACTGCCAGGTCCTTCTCCCTTGCCTGCAGCACCTGGTACTCCCAGGCAGTCTCCCATCCAAGGATTAACCAGGGCAATCCTGCTTAGCTTCCGAGATCAGGCCAGATCTGATGCCAGGGTGCTATGGCTGCAGATAAGAAAGATCTGTTGTTGTTGTTAGGTGCCATTGAGTTGGTATCCGACTCATAGTGACCCTCATAGGGTTTTCAATGGCTGACTGTTTCAGGATTGCCTTGGGAGTGGATTGCCAGGTCCTTCTCCCATTTTTGCGGTGCTGGGAATCAAACTTGGGACCTCAGAGACTGCAGCGCAGCACTCTACCAACTGAGCTAAATCCCAGTCCAAGAAAGATCTAGATAGATAGAAATAGACAGGTGTCTAGAATTTCTAGTTACATACACATGAACCTGTTAGTGCTCTAACTAAGCCACCCAGTCAAGTATCACATCTTCTGTGTAAAGGAGAAAAATTGAAAAATAAGATTTTTAAGAGCAAAATACATTTGAGAGATGCTTCATTAACATGGAGATGTGCTTTAAGCTTGTATCTACCCACAAAGGAAAGGTACCCTTTATAGATATTCAGAAGGCTATTATTTTTACTCATCCACTCTGATAATACAATGGATGTTCTAAGACAAGCTGGGGGTGGTAACCAAGGGCTTCATTTATCTGAAATTAGAAGTGCCCGTGATGGGTTGGCAGGGCTGTGGGCAGCATTGTGTGTTTCCTAGCTCTCTCTAATTAGCCATGGAAAAATGTGAAGAACGGCACCCACATTATCCAAATTCTCTTTAGGATTTGCTACCTTAAAAACTATTTTCCTTTTGTTACATTCAATATGTATAATTATGCTTCCAGAAAGTCCTCTGCTTTGGAATCCTTCCTTTGCTGACCTGACACCTAGTTGCAAGTCATATCCAGCAGCCACTATTTGTTGATGTACTGATGGTTGGTTTCTGGGAAAGGCTTTTTTAGAATTAATTAATAGAATGAATCAGATATATATGTGTATTTTATTTTATCCCCAATGTCTGTCCCTTTCTTTGAAAATGACCAAGCCCATAAAGTCATTTCCCCCTGCTCCCGGTGGCCTCTCTTAAGCATTTCTCAAGACTTTCTCCTTTCTCTTGCTACCTCCCTCTTCCAGCCACACAGGTCCTTTCGTTCCTCATGGCACCAAGCTGCTTCTTGTCCTAGAACTTTTGCACTTTCAATTTCCTCTTCCTGGGCACTTCTTTCCTTGTTCTTCATTAATCAGTTTTCAACCCAAATGTCAACTCTGAAGATGCTCCCACCCCTACCCAGTCTTGATTTACCTACTAATCCATTTCCTATTGATTGCCTTATATAATTCTTGCCATTTTTCATGATTCGAAACTGTCTGATTTGTTGATTTCTTTACTCTCAATAATGACCCAAGTGGCCTTATCTGCCTTGTTCTTCCCCTGTATCTGTAGCCACTAAGCAGTGCCTATTTCATGGGCTCTCCATACAGCATGCTTAAAATAAATACGTACATCTGTCTTTGCTCAAAAACCTGTCTATGGAGATAGAATACTGATTGCCTTGGGGGTGTCTTAACTGGGAAGGGGCATAAGGGTACAATCTGGATTGTTAAAAATATTCTCCATTGTCATTAGGGCAACGGTTACATAGCACACATATATCCAAAAAATAATCAAGTTGTACACTTTCAATTTACTTTGAGTACTTAAATTTTTAAAAGTACAAATTGTTTTGTAAGTGAATCAAAGGATGATCTACCTGCATGATATTTGGAGAGCTTTGTCCCTCCGGTGCTTGGGTCAAGCATCTCTAAATGCTTCACAAAGAATCTTTGTTGGATCATAATCATTGTCTTGAAGAACAGATGTAATATCAACAACCAAACTGGTTGGCTCCCCAAGATCAAATACAAAAGGTTCACATACACACACACACACACACACACACACACACACACGTATCTTGGGATAAAACCTTTCCATTCTGCCATTTTAAGAATGCATCTTATGCTTATTCTGCTAACTCCTGTCTCATATGCACATTGTTGGTAGGCGCCTGGGGCGAGCCTGTAAGGTGTTTCAACACCACAGCGAAAGAACCAGGACTTGTGGCTGTGTGACGCCTCCGGGATTTTCCCTTGGGCACATTGCACACAGTACCACGTGTCTCAAACTTATCACAGATGCGTGCTGCTGTTAAGGTTCTGTTGCATAATCATACCCTTGTTGTTGTTGATAGATAAAATCAGAGGGCACTAGGGGGACCCGGGTTGGGGTTTAGCTCGGTTGGTAGAGTGCTGCCGTGCACTCTCTGAGGACCTGGGTTTGATCCCTAGCACCACAAAAAATGGGAGAAGGATGTGGCAATCCACTCCTGAAGCAATCCCCCAAACAAACAGTCAGCCATTGAAAACCCTCTGAGGGTTGCTATGAGTCAGACTCCACTTGAAGGCACCTAACAACAACAACAACAACAGGAGGAGGAGGAGGAGGACATAGCCTGCAGCCATAGCACACTGGCATCTAATCCCACCTGATTTCAGAAGCTAAGCAGGGTCCGCCTGGTTAGTCCTTGGAGGGAGACCCCTGGGAATACCAGGTGCTGCAGGTGAGGGAGAAGGACCTGGCAATCCACTCCTAAAACAATCTCCCATTGAAAACCCTGTGAATAGCAGAGAGCACTGACAATATTACCTAGGTATGGCACAGTGTCAGAGAGTTGTTTTGTTGCACACAGCGTAGCTATGAGTCATACTCGACTTGAGAGCTCCTAACAACAAGTAGGAGCATATCAGTTTGCTAGAATGGAAGGTCTTGACATATTCAACTGTATGTGTAAGAATGTCAATTGGAAATGATACACTGAGTAAGTAGTTCCTTCATAACAACCTTTTTAAAAAAGATATAAAACAAATGATTAACTAATACTGTTATACCCTATGAAAATCACTAAAAGCAATCCCAACTATATAAGTAGACTTTTCAAATATAATTGAATATTAACTGTCTTGAGTTTTTATTTTATTTTATTGTATTTATTTATTTATTGCCATACGGAGGGGTTAAATCCAAGTACTCTCATGCTTTGCAGGTAGTCTACTACTGAGCTGCACTCTCAGCCTCTTTTTTACTTTTTAATGTTGAGACAGGGGCGTGCTAAATTATACAGGCCTCAAACTTGCCTCTCAAGTCACTGTGATTAAAGGTATATACTAAGGCATCTAGTACAAAATATTTTTAAAATGATTTAAATTTTCTCCTGTGAAATATTTCTAACCAGATCGTGGATTTCCTCCTTTTCTTATACAAAACTGACCTGAGTGTTGGGTTCATAATGGACGTTGATGGGTGCCCAGGACCACATTAATGGTTGCTTCTGTCATTGTCCCACTCACACCTAAGTGCACTCATCCTTCTTCACTTTGCATAACTTTAACAACCCCCTCCTTCCTGAGCATGCTCCTCTGAGTCTGGGATAATACCCTCTATCAGGACATCCTTTTTTTGATATAATACTTTTTTTTTTTTTTTTGTGGTCCTGGGGTTTGAACCCAGGGCCTTGCGCTTGCATGCTCTGCAAGTGCTGGACCACTGAGCTGCACCCCCAGCTCATTTTTTTTACTTTTTGAGACAGGGTCTCGCTAAGTGACGCAGACTGCCCCTGGTCTTGAACTTGGGATCTTCCTGCCTCCGCCTCCCAAGCCGCTGACTGTGCCCTGCCCTGATATAATACTTTTAATTGGCTATCTTATTTTACATGAAATTTCAAGCTAAGGGCCTGAATCACTGCCAAAGCTGAGTGACAAGTAGACAAATATTTGGCTTTTCTTGTTCTTTTCCTAACTCAGGGTTCAAAGCTATATAAATGAGGGTCAAATCCACTGGAAATCAGACCAAAAGAGCCATTGGAAGTGGGTTAAGTCATTGTTCTTAGAAATCCCAAAACAATAAGGACTTAGATATGAATAAAAGTTTTCATTGGTTAAATTAAAGAAAAACACATTTTTTTTTTATTTTTGCAAAATGTTTTAAGGATAATAATAAGGAGCAACTCTCATTTCATAATGAGTATACCGAATGTACACTGGATAGGTTTAGCCCCAAATCTCTCTTTGAATCCTAACCTACTACTATCCACTCATCCATATACACCAATTCCTTCCAAAGTGGACATTGATGTTTTGACCTAAGAAGAGCTTAGAGGAATTTGAAGGTCCCTGATAAGCTCCCTTCCCTTTTCCTTCTTTTTCTTTTTCTTTTTTCTTCTTTTTCTTTCTCTCTCGATTTTCTTTCTTCCTTTCTCCTTCCTTCCTTCCTTCCTTCTTTCCTTTCATTTCCTTTCTTTTCTTTCCTTCTTCCTGCCTGCTTGCCTTTTTTTTCTTTTTTCTTTCTTTTTTCTTTCCTTTCTCTTTGCTTTTCTTCTGTTTTCTTTTTCTTTTTTTCCAGTACTGAGGGATTGAACCCAGGGTCTTGTGCACACCTGTAACATGTCACTAAGCCATACCACCACCCCCTTTCTATTTTTTGAGACAAGGTTTCACTAAGTTGCGCAAGCTGCCTCTCGCCTTGAACTTGTGATCCTCCTGCCTCAGCCCCTCAGGTTGCTGAGGTTATAGGCAGGTGCCAGAACGTCTAGCTATTTTTCTCTTTTTCATTGCTGTTTCTTCCTGCTTCCTTCTTTCTGTCTCTGTTGTTAGGAGATTTAGGATCTTATGATTTTAAGGGAAACTCTTACTTGTTTAGATGAGGGAGTGGAGGCCCAGAGACGAGTCTAAGTCTAGCTCAGGGTCAGAGCCAGGGCAAGTGTCCTGGGGTGAGAGTACAGCCACATTACTCTTGCCTAAGAAGCCTGGATCATCATACCTGCTGTAATCACAGGCCCTGAGCAGAGGCATCCTCCATGCCAAAGAAGTTGCTCCAGAGTTTCCCTCTCCATCCCTTCATCTTTCTACCCATGTTACTCAGGTCAAAGTTTTGGACCTTTCTGTCACACCTCCTCCAAAATTCTATCCTATACCTTGTCAAGATAAATTTGTTTGAGTCCTCAGGTAGCTGTCACTTTGGAAAAGCAATCTCATAAATGAATCTCTCAGAGAAGTTAATGAGTAATGTAGAGCTTAGGATATTAAGAGGTCACTACTTGAAGTTAGCTTGTAAGAGAAGATTTCTACAGGTACAAAGCATTAACTCAAGCAATGGCTGTTAACACCAGGAATTTTGTTGTTGTTGTTGGTAGGTGCCATCGAGTCAGGTGCAACTCATAGGGTTTTCAATGGCTGATTATTTCAGGATTGCTTTGGGACTGGATTGCCAGGTCCTTCTGCTATTTTTGTGATGCTGGGAATTGAACAGAGGGTCTAAGAGAGTGCAGTGCGGCACTCTACCAACTGAGCTAAACCCTGTACCTCAGGAATTTTAGCCATAAATTATTCTGGAGTTAGGGGAGGGTGATGGGAGAGAGTAGGACATAGATGTTACAGACATGAGCTACTCCTAAGTTGTTAATGTTTATCATAGGCCTACATTCCTTATAGCTGAGGTGGTATTTCAGGTGTTAGCAATCTTGACTAGAGTCTGATACCTATTGGATGTTTCTTAATCTGATTTTTGCTCTTTAGTCTTTAAGAAGGTGATCCATGAGATATCATTGAATTTGCTTTCCTCAGAATAACGACTTGATACTGGCATCCAGGAGTGCTCTCTAGAATGTGAGATGCTAGTTCCATTAGCAGCTTGGACTGTGAAATGTGCAGCATTCTTCCAAAAACAGCGACCTGGTCAGTCCCCAGCTAAAGCAAAAACCATCAAAGTTTACTTGTGTCTGCTCATCCTACCAGCCTACTTCCCCCAGTTGTCCCCTGTGCATCTTTGTATTCTGGGCTCCAGCACGCCTTCCTGCCTTCTCAACTCTTCCCATCCCAGGGCCAGGATCACTCACAGGAACCTTTTCTTTTCCATCATATTTTCATAGAAATGAAACCTGGTTTAAAATAGAGCCAAAAGAATATCTTTAAAGGAGAAACAGGGAGCAACTTGTTACACAGTATCAAATGAAACCAGGAAAATGTGATAAAAAGGAGAGAAGGAGATTCTCAGGTGGCCAGTAAGCCCCAGTTCAATCTTAGGAGCAGAACATAAAGCAATGGCTTTCAGACTTTAAAGAAAATAGGAATCATCTGGAGATCTTATTCATCATGGAGTTTTCCAGACCCTAATCCCCATGATTCTGGTTTTACAAATCTAGGGGGCAGCCTAGACTTTTAAATAAACACTTCAAAAGATGTTGCTATAGGTCGTGCTTGTAAGACATTTAGAGAAATTCGGTAGTAACGTTGGTTGGATGTCTGTGAACTTTGCCCATCTGTGGAAGCCATGAGAATAAGCACGTTATCATTTAATTCTAACAGATGTCACCTTGAATCATAGTATGGCTCTGGCTATTTGGTCTTTCATCACCACCACCACCCTTCCTAACCAAAAGACATTATAGTGAGATAAAGACATTGTTCTAGGTTAGAATGTTTGCATTTATATCCTGTTAGCAATTCAACAAGACAGGCATATTTTTCCTCAAAATTCTTTTCTTCAACTAATACTTGGAGACCGAAGTATTATTCTTACCACTTATTATGACTCTGCTTAATTTTTCTCTGTACATCAATTAAAGCAAAAGAATAGGAAGGGGAAGATCCATCAGACAAGCCTTAGGTCTTTATTAAGACCTAAGGATATATTCTGTTTCTTCATCAGAACCTCATGGAAGGTAATCCCTTTCATGTCTTCTTTATAGTATAATAAATATACCTGAAGAAATGGCATGCAAGTTGACTCATTTTGCACAATTTTATGGAGGGATTTATTACATTAATATAGAATTGCCACTCATGAGCCATCAGATACACCATTCTGACAACTCTAATTTAAAAAAATAAACCAAGGTGGAAAGAGTTAGAGATATAGTAGATATCCTCCCCCAAGTCTGTATAACTCTTGTCATGATAGCTATTTCCATGAGAAACATATTCTCACCCTTCCAGGTCTAGGCATGACCAACTCCATCACCCACCACCAACCCCAATGAATGATTCAGGTGCAAGGACATGATTAGGGCTGCCTGAGGTATCTGGGAAAATGGTAACCTAGGACTGCTGCCACCCCCCTGAAGAATGTTGTCTGAAGGGCAAAAGGGAGCAGAGAGATGAGAAGAACTAAGAGATGGAAAAAGATGTAATTAGGGTAATAATAGCATTTAAACCCCAGGATTTTCTGAGTTGGAAATCAGTTCCTGTGTTCTCACTATGTGAGTCAAGAAATCCCTATGATATGGCTTGAATATGAAATGTCTCCCACAGGCTCATGTGTTGAACATGTGGGTCTTAGCTTTTGGTGCTACATTGGGAGGTAATGGAACTATGGATGATGGGGCCTGGTTGGAGGAAGTGGCTCATTGGGGGGCTGTATCTTGCCTGGTTCCTTCCTGTTTTCTGTGAGGTGAATGGCCTCCTGCTCCACACATAAATGTTTTGCCTCACAGCAGGCCCAGCAACACAGAACCAAGTGACAATGGGCTGAACCCTCTGAAACCATGACCCCAAATAAGTCTTTCTTTAAGTTGTTTCTTTCAGGTGTTTTGTCACAGTAATGAGAAAAGTAACTAGTACAGAAAGTTGGTGCCAGAGAAGTGAGGATGTTGCTGTGACTAAAACTGACTGTGTGGTCCTTAAGGCTTTGAGACTGGTTTGTGGGAGGAATTTGGAAGAATTTGGAAAAGTGGGCTAGAGAAGCCCTGGAATGCTACAAACTAAGGTTCATGGGTGATTCCAGTGGGAGCCTGGATGAGCAGAATGCTGACAGAAATGCAGATAATAAAGATTGTGCTTACCGGGTTTCACGTGGAGATCATGACTGTTGGGGGACCATTTCTGTTACATTCTGGCAAAGAATTTATTTATATTTGTCTGTGTCTTGAGACTTTGAGTGAAGCTGAATTTAAAAGTAAGGGACTAATTAGTTTGGTGGAGAAAATTTCAAGACAGTACAGCATTTAGGCTGTGGCATGGATATTGCCAGCTGTTTTTAGCCAGGTTTACAGTGAGAATCATGGCAGAGCAGAAAGACCTGAGAAACTCACCGTTTGATCAGATAAGCCAGTGTAAAGTTGGGGCCAAGGCAGTTCTGGTTACTGAGGAGATTAGTCCCACTAAATAGACGCCACTTACTTTGCATGAAGACAATAGGAAAAATGCCATAAGGGAATCTCAGGAATTGACCAGACCCCATCCATTACAAGCTCAGGATATGAAAGAGTATACTCATTTGAAAGACTTTCCCTTGAGAGGAAGAAGCCTCTTGGGTGCCCTGATCTATCAGGGATGCCTAGAAAGTCATTTTCCCAGGATTAAATTCACCCGCTTGACTCCCCAGGCAGTCAGAGGCCACTGCAGCCCTGGTCCAAGGAAGTCTCCTTATTGTTAAAGCTGGCACAGACCTTCACATCATCCAGGTGATGTGGGGTTTTACAGGCATGCAGAATTAAAGAGTTATGGGGTCATGGAGGTTTCTACTTCTATTTCAAAGGAAAGCCTAGGAGGTCAGGGAATAGATAGCAGGGTCAGTTTCACTGTAGGCAGCCCATGTAAGGGTGATGCATGAAGCTGCCAGGGTAAAGCCAAGGACCTAGTGGAGACCCCAGCAGTTAGACATGTTAGGAATGTGGAACATCTGCTGAGGCAGCAAGTAGAGCTAACCTAAGAGAGAGAGTATGTTGGTTGTAAATGGGAAGGACATAGGGGCAGGGATGCCCAAGACTACTGGAGCTCACATCACAATACTAGTGCCCCAGCTGCCACATGTGGAGCTACAGGATTTAATGTATGCTCTTCTGCCTGCAGCCGTAGCCCTGTGGCATCCGATCCCGTAAGATCTCAGAAGCTAGGCAGGATCAGGCCTGGTTAGTACTTGGATGGGAGACCACCTGGGAACACCAGGTGCTGCAGGCAACCCACTCCCAAAAATCAATCTGCCATTGAAAACCCTGTGAACAGCAGAAAAGCACTGACAATAGTGTTTCCCCTGTTGTATGTAGAGTTGCTATGAGTCAATACCGACTCGAGGGCACCTAACAACAACAACTGCTGGATTTTGGTCTTGCTTTGGTCTCATTCTTCCTTTCTATGCTCTCATTCTTCCTTTTGGGAATGGGAATGTTTATTCTATGCCATTTTATCTTGGAAGTACATAAATTTTGATTTTATAGGAGCTCACAGTTAAAAGCTTTCCTTGAGTCTCAGAGGTGACTTCCAATATAGACTTTTGAACAATGCCAGAACTGCTCAGACTTTGGGGATTCTTGGAGATGGACTAAATGCATGTTGCATTATGAGGTAGTCGTGTGCCTTTGGGAGCCAGGAATGGAATGTTATAGTTTGAATAGGAAGTGTTCCCCATAGGCTTATCTGTTGAATGGTTGATGCCCAGTTGATCGCACCATTTTAGGAACTAGTAGACACATTGCCAGGGGGCCTAGCTAGAGGAAGTAGGTCACTGAGGGCATCACTTTGGAGGGTATATCTGATCCCTGGTCCCTTCCTCTCTCACTGCTTCCTGTTGACCATGAGGTGAACAGATTTCTCTGTTGCATGTTCCTGCCATGACATTTTGCTCAAATTCACAAGGACAAGCAGGGATGGACTGAGCTCTCCAAAACCATGATCCAAAATAAATCTTTCCTTCTTTAAGTTGTTGTTATTGTCATTTTGTTTTAGTGTTGCTGTCATTTTGTTATAGTGATGAGAAAAGTAAATAATATACCCTCTTTTCCCTGAACTAATCGGATTTGAAGATTTGACAGAGACTTGTTTAGTAACATGGCCAAGGCTAGTTGTAGAAGCTTTATGTACCATGTCTCTGGGTCAGTTACCCAGTCCTCCTGTTTAGCTACATGAGACTCCATGGTCTCTAGCAATAGGTCTTGAGCTTTTGACGCACAAGGATCACCTGCATTGTTTGTTAAATTTGCAGAGTTCTGGACCTACACAGATTCAGATTCTGTGAGACTGGGCAGTGAAAGCCAAACCTCTGCCTTTTATTAAGTTTTTTCCAGAGTGAAAGGCATCCATACCATGACCCGAAGGACTGTTCTGTTCACTGGTTGTCTCAGTCTGTCTTAACCACAATTTTCCCCTTGAGGTCTGTGAACATTTCTGGTCTTGGAGCTTTACCTTAGCTGTTCCTTCTACCTGAAAATGTTTGTTCTCTGAGTAGCACCATCACTAAATCATTTTATTTAAGCCTTGGCAGAAATCTTGCTTTTCAACCAGTCCTAATCTGACCTCCCTATTTAATACAGCAACATGACTATCCCTCTCCACCCATATGCTTTACCCTATTTTATGTTGCCCCCAAACTCTGTACCTTTCAAAGTCATATACAGTTTATTTCTGTTTTTATCTGTTCTGTTGTTCCTCTACCTCCCCTTCCCCCATGGAACACAATCTCCATGAAAGTATGTCTCTTTCCTTTTTTCCTACATGTCTTGAGCACATAGCAAGCATTCAATAATTTCTTCTTAGTGGAAGTGATTTCAGTTCAAAGTGATTTTCTTACAACAATCTGAAAAATGTCATGACACCCACAGCTGTGAATGATTTTAATTTCTTAACACTTCATGATCCAAATTACCAAATTTTCCTTTCCTTTGAAACTGAAATGTGGTAAAAGGGGACGAGGGATGAACTTCTGCTTCATGGCTGGTGCTCCCTGCGGGTGCCTGGGCTGGGTCAACTGACACCTGCTCACCTGGCCTTTCTTCCAGCAGAGCTTAGGGCAACATGCCCTGTTTTCTATGGTCATTTTGGGTTTTGGAGGGTTTTTTGGGGGAAGAAGCTTTTTGTTACTATATTACCTTTATATGTAAGCAACTGGCCATCTACTAAATAGGGCATGCTTGGGATGTTGTTGTTGTTAGGTGCCATCGAGTCGGTATCTGACTCATAGCGACCCTTATAGGGTTTTCAATGGCTGTTTCGGGATTGCCCTGGGAGTGGATTGCCAAGTCCTTCTCCCATTTTTGTGGTGCTGGGAAGTGAACTCTGGACCTCAGAGACTGCAGCACAGTGCTCTACCAACTGAGCTAAATCCCAGCTCCATGCTTGGGATAGAGACATAAAATATGCATTATAAAGGAGATTTGCTTAAACTGGAGAGACATGCAACCCTCTCAAGAGAAGCCCCAAGCTATGCCAGGGGGACCTTGTATGAGAAGAGACAGCCACACTAGACAGCACTTTCTGAGTCCCATAGACATCTGGCTCTGGAATGGCTGGCAATGATTTGCTCTGGGCAGGCAGAGGCTCCCTGGCAACACCAAGCAACTCTCTGCCACATTAGAGGCCAGCAACACTGATGTATTTACTTAAGGATAATGACTGTTCCCAGCAGAGGGGATGTTACCCAGTTAACACATACTCACATATATTTTTACTTCCTCTTCAACTCCTCAGACTATCATCTTTAGATCTTGACCGTTTAGAAACAAGTAACTACCTAAAAATGTCAAAGTTTGACTGAAGACTTTTTTCATGGGTCTTCTTTGAAGGTGGGATCAGATCATCACAACTGATGTATATTTGCTTTGCTAGAAACATATTTTAACTATCCAGGTACATGAATTTCTTAATAGTCACATCATACTGCCCAATCCAAGCTTTAAAAGAAGCACTTAAGGTTTTAACTAACATTCACTCTAGTGAAGCAAACTGCAGTCTGCTAGTTTCCTTACTCAGTTTCTGGAAGCTTGGGCAGCTGCTGCTGTGTGTGCGGAAGGGAAATTGGATTCTTAAAGTAACTGCCTAATCTTCTCTATTAAGCAATTAAATAAAATGGGCTTTGGGTGCATGTAGCAGGTGGGCTTGAAAGTGAGAAAAACATTTTGAAAATCACATTTTCAGTGAGGATGGCTGTTTAAAAATATAACGATGTAAATTTAAAAGATAATAATTTTTTTTTCTATTCAAGTCTTCAAGTCAAGAAAGTGGAATATTAAGGAATCTATGAAAGCAGAAGCTGCTTAAGTGAAAGTAGGCCCTGAATTTAAATGAAATCAACCCAAAGAAGGACAGAATGAAATACTCAGATTTTTCTCCTTCCAAAAAAAAAAAAAAAAAAAATTCAATTAAAAAGCGTATCATTGTTTTATCCTGTACAGTCTGTCTTCATAGCAATGTCACCTCTGCGTGGGGACCCTCAACATACACTGATTATAGGTCGAAATGGAAAACAAAAAGGCAGGCAGAGGCCCTATTCTTGCAGCAATGAAAGGGACTGTCCTCCTTTTTAATGCATCATTTTTAATGAAAACGATTTTATATGTCTTGCCATTTGGTCTCTTTCTGCGAAATCTGAAACTAGAGACGCAAAACATTTCGTAGTTACTGGTGAAATACCTGCCTTAAAAGCACAACCACAGTTAATGTGTTTGGCCCGGAATTCCAGAGACTAATTTCCACCCCTCCCACAGAGTCACCTGCTCAGGGGGAACCCCGGCCAGAAAGTCGGGTCGCGCCAGGTCAAATCTTTCGCGTCTCTTGTTTACTCCGCCCGGGGCAGGGCGGCGGCGCGGCTAGCGGGTGGGGAGGGCGGCTGCGGCCCGCGGCGCCCGGGACGCGCGGCCCTCGGCTCGGTCCGCCGGGGCAATCCGGCTGGGTCGCCCGCGATGGGCGGTGCGCGGTCCCGCCTAGCTGGGAGACCACCCGGAGGAGGCGCTCCGGACGCCAGCGCGGCCCGGCGACTTCCTGGGAACCTCCTCCGAGGGTGCTCACGAGTCCACTCACGCGGGGTACGGCCCGAGGGAGCCGGGGTGTCCCCCGGGTGTCGCCGGGTCGGGGAGGAAGCCAGAGTCTCGGCCCCCACTCGCCTGGGATTCCCTCGCTGGTTCCCTTCCCCCAGGCTCCGCTCTTCCAGAGCTGGGTATGACTTCGCTCCTGTCCCTTCCGAGGAGAGGAGCTCGCAGCAGGAGGTGGCAGCTCGCCGCAGATCCCAGTGCGGCCCACCAGGAAACCGGCTGCTGCACTCCGCGCCACTGCCCAAACCTATTTGAAACGTGGGCGGGCCGCGTTTCCCAAGCTGGGTGCGCCCGGGGCGCCCAGGGGAGTGACCCGGAGCAGGGGGTGGGGGGGGAGCAGTTGTGGCATTTCTAGCACGTGAAAAGTTCGCGCTTACGCTGGGACACAGAAAATGCTAGTAAAACACTTTGCAGAGCTCCAGAAACTCAGGCAGGAGCGAGTCTGATTTTCTTTTCTTGCCTGATAACAAAATCGTGAGTCGAGGAGGGGGCGAGTGAGAGGCGAGGCACTAGAGACACTTGGGCAAAATCTAGGAACAATACTAATTATATTATTTCGATGGTCAGGACGGCAGAGAATGGTTATGTAGGAGGTGGGGAAAAGGAGGTTTCCACATCCATAAAGGAAATTCTCAGGCTCCTCGAGACGCCCCGGCGTTTCTGCAGCAGGACCAGCAGAGACCCGCTCTCCGGGGAGTTCCCGGTTCCCAGCGACCAGGAGCGCAGCGGCGATCTTCCCGCTCCGAGGTCCGTCGCCCTGTGCGCCGCACATCCCTCTACGCGCGCCAGCTCCAGACTGGTTTTTCTGGTTCAGCCTCCCTCCCCGGGACGCGCTGGGGGATCCGATGACGTCGCTGGCTGAGTCTCTCCCTCTTCCTCCCTCCCTCCCCTCCGCCTCTCCCCCGCCCGCCCTCGCCGCTCACTCCTCCTAGTAACTTCTGTTCGGGGAGGCGCTGCCAGGAATAACCCGGTGCGTCCACAGCCGGGAGGGGAGTTGGCCGCTGCGGCTCCCGCACGCAGGCAACTGCGGCCCGAGCCCCGCGGCTCCCGCCCCAGCCCGGCGGCCCCTGCCCCGGGTCCATCTCCGTACAGTGTCCGAAAAATAAATAAAGGCTAGCGGAGCCTGGGCTGGAGGTCGGGATCTCTTCCCTCCCTCTGCGCCCGCCCTCCCTCTGTCCTTAAGGAAATGCTACCAGACACCCCCCACCAGACACGCTCAGCCTCGGCGAGGAGCGGCCGCCGCGGCAGCGAGAACAAGGGCACCAGGGGGGTTTCCTCCCCTCCTCCTCTCCCTCCTCTTCCTCCTCCTCCTTCTCAGCGGTGACTTTCCAGGTGAGCGGCCGCCGCGGCTGCGAGGATCCCCCTCGCCCGCTCGGGCTCTGCTGCCGCGTCGCGCCCTCCTCCCGCCCCTGTCACCCGGCGGCGACTGGGAGCTGACAGCCACCCGAGGGGCTCGCGGCCCGGAGGCGGGCGACCGGCGAGAGGCGGGCTGGGGGTGAGGGGGTGGAGAGCAGGAGAGCGGGGCGCCGCGGAGCGCTGTCTCTTGCCGGCGGAGGAGGGTCTCTGCAAAAACATCTTCGGTGACTGTGGTAACAAGTATCTGCCAAGTTGTGTCTTGGACATTGACGCTCCCCGAAGCCCCGAGCAACTTGGAGGGTCTCCTGGCTTGTTAAAATCTCTCTCCACGCCTCGACTCTGGGGTGCTTGGGTGCAGCCCGGGGTTGCGTGGAGGGCGGACCGGCCCCTGGCAGAGCAGAGCGGCGGGAATCTAGGTCCCCTCCCGGCTCGGTAAGTGGCCTCGGCGCTGTGTTTTTCCTGTCTCCTTCAGCGATGGGAGCTTGTTTCACTTTATACTGAAATCGCGCCGCCGAACTCCATCGCCCCCTCCCCAGCGCGCGCCCCTGGCCGGCTCCTGGTTTCCCGAGGGTGAGGGTCGGAGGGGGCAGGGATCGGGGAGACCTCGGGGAGGGGGGTCCGGCGCATTGGGAAATGCGGGGAATACCCTGGCCGAGGATCTATGCAGATGAGGGGAGGCTGTTTTGCGTAATGTCCTGGGGGGAGGGGGCCTCGCGGGAGCGCTGGAGGCAGGAATGTGCCTGGTTACTAATGAGGGACGTGCACCGGCGCGCACGGCCGGGCCACCGCTGCGGCTGCCGCGGCCGCCGGCGGCCCGTTGTCAGGTAGCGGGGGAGGGGGCCCCGGCGCGCCGCGCGGGCCGGGGGCGGCGCGGGCGGCCGGGCGGGCGGCGCGGAGGCCGGGCCGCCGGCCTGCGGCCGAGCGAGCGCAGCGGAGGCGCCGGCTGTGGGCATTTCGGTGACTTCTTTCTCCTCCCGAGCGAGGAAGGAAGGAAGGAGAGGAGGAAGGAAGGAAGGAAACGAAGAAGGAGGGGACTGTCTCGATGGAAGGTTCAGGCGGAGGCGCCCTCGCCGTGCGGGTGCACCAGCCGCAGAGCGGCTCCGGCCGCCGCCGGCTGGACCCGGGCGCGTGGAGACGGGTGGGGGCGGTTTGCATGCGTGTTTGTCTGTGCGTCTGGCCGGGGACCGGGAAGGGACATGTGTGTTTGGGCTGTGCACTGTGGGGAGCTGGGTATGCGCCTTTATGTCTGTTCCCTGAAGTGGGTGGAACGTTGGCCCGTTCCGGGAATGTTCCATGACGTGGTGCAGCCACAGGAAGGGGGTTAACGAGGGGCTCTCTGCCGTGGCGGCTCCGCCGACTGCTATCAAAGCAGATGTGCTGCTGCTGCTTCTCCTCTCTCACCTCCCTTCACCCCCAGCCCCCTCCTTTTCATTCTGTGCGTCTGGTACTGGTAGGGGTGAAACAGGAAAACAAGGCTGTGTGTGTGGTGTGTGTGTTTGTATGTGCTTGGGTGGGGGAGTGATGTGCGTGTGTGGTGTCTGTTGTATTGGGGGGGACTCCAGATCAGCTCTGCCACCCCAGCTGTTATCACAGATTGGTGCGCTTTATACGCATGTGCCTCCCGCGTCCTGTCTCTTACATAACACATCCAGTGCAGCAGAGGATGCGAGAAAATGCGACCCCCCACACTTCCAAGCTCAAACAGGGTGGGGGATAAAAGGTCGGAAAGTGTCCCTGGTTGTTGTCCTTAAGGGGTGAGGCTCCCAGTGGGGAAAAGGCGGAGGAGAAAGAGGGTTTCTTTTAGTGGCTCCTCTCTTCTCTGACTTGAAAGCATCTAACTAAAAAGGACTGCAGGAACTAGTCTTCTCTAGTGGGAAAGCTTTTTCTTGCTTCGCCGGAGGAAAGTGGGCGCTTTAACCTCGGGGGTGCAGTGAAAACAGAGGTTCCGTAATAAAGACGCTTGGAGGAGACCAGCAATAATGTGTGCTTGGGCGGGAGTAGGGGGGCGCAGTGCGCGCCTCTAAGGAGACCGGAGGAATCTCATGATAATAGGTTTCACTGGAAGCCTTAGGACACCTGTAATGGGCTTAGAAATTCATAGAGGAAGCTGTGTGTACAACTGACATTGCAAAACCCTTATTCTGTGCACAGTTATTTAGGCCTAAAATGAACATAGAAAGCTTGTTTCCGGTACTTTCATTATAATGGAAAATTTGAACTGATTTTTCTTCTTCCTTTTCTGCCATTTTAAAAACAACTCAAATTATCTTCAAAAAATATTGGTACTCTTCCCCCACCCTTAAGGGTAGACTTCAATAATTCACAGAACTGTGTTTTTCTAGCATATCCAGAGCCCTAGTCAAGGGCTATTAATTCAATTCTTCTCTTCAGTACAGTTGTTTCTTTTGCAGTGAATAATCAAGCCCAGAAATTACTTGAAATATTAATAAGATTCATTTTAATTAAATTTGCAATGGTCTGTCCTTCTAGAAAAAGCCCATTTAACTTCATTAGAAACATTTCCTCTAGTGATAACAGTAATATTTGGTGATGTTTGTCCTTGAACAAGCCAGATTGTTTTAAGTTTCTGCGTGTATTATATGTGTGTGTGTGTATGTTAGGATTTGCAAAGGCGTGATTACTTTTACACCTTATAAGAGTGCGAATGAAAATTTTAACCAAATGGATTGTATGAGTAGATCAGGTTTGGTTTTTAGGATACAGGCCAAACAGTTTATCAAAACAGAAATGCCCTCCATGTGAGTAAACTGGATGTCACTTTCATTACTAAGAAAAATTCCTGAGGAACTCTGACGAGTCAACTGTGCATTTTTATTTTGAGCTGAAAGGCATTTACCAATATCTAGGTAATGACAGTGTGCTTCAAGTGTCATAATCCCTTTGACCACTAGGCTTAAAATATGCAGTATATTTCTCTTATGTAGAAAAATACTGTGACACAATGGTGACTCTTTAGAAAATTGCCTGAGATAGTTTCTTGCTTTGCGCATGTCAGGTATAAAACAAAATTAACTAATTGGCATCTATATTTCTGTTCAAGTGATTGTATTTTGTGTGATTGATTTTCTTAGAGATTGTTTACATTTATATAAAGGTGTTTAAGAATAAGTTGACATAAGGTTGGTATTGGGACAGTTTGGGGAATGATAGTATATTAATGATATTACAAACTTAAAATTTAGCTGATATATCAACTGGTTAGCTTCTTCTGGAGGGATGTGGTAATATAGTATTAAAGTAGATAAAACATTTCTGTATTTCTATACAGCATGGAATGTGAAAATTTTGCCATGTGTAAAATATCACATAAGGAAATAATGTAATTTGATTACACCGAAAGATTAACTAGCAGAATTTTTTTGGTCAAGCTCTTTACGTGAGATATGTTTACCAATGTTCCTGTTACTATGAAAACAAAACAGAAAACAACATATATGCAGGCGTTCCTTGGGGAATAATGGTGCATGTGTCTACTTGAACTTTTGGCACTTTGACATTATTCAGAAAACCAGACTGAATCTTTCATATTTATTCAATTTAAAATGAAGAATCTTTTAAAAAATTTCCCAGTTTTTAAAAAGTAGGGCTCACTTCAGCAACAGCAATAAATAGCAAATTATTTGCGTTGGTTTTAGATTTTTAAATTAGCACCCATAATTAGCTGAAGTTTATCTGAAACCTTCAGCATAGGAAATACAGTTTTAAAGACCCATAGAAAATATTGCTTGGCACAATCAAAAGGTGATCGTTAGGATGTGAAGTAATTGAATACCTGGTGTGGTAACTTGTGTTACGAGGGCCAAGGAGTTAGATCACCTGGCTATATGACTGTGGATCAAACAGGCTGCAAGTCTCCTGTTTGCTAAATACACACAGTTTTCATATTTTAGTGCATAGTCAACATCAGCAGAGCACTGTTGATCTATACATTAGTCCTGTAGGTGGAGGAATGGTTCCAGTTTAAATCTCCACCTGACTTTTTCAGTGATATGTTTCTAGTTCATGAAGTTATATGTGAATTTGTCATGAATTTGTGTTGTGGCTAAAACTTGGTATGACTTTTAGGGTCATAAAAAGGAGCAGAGGAAGCTTGCTAACCCAATCAAGTGGACTTCGGTTTTCGTAAAGAACTCCAAAGATTATTTGGATTTGCTTTAACCACAGAGGCAGAGTCTTCAATGATATTAAATAAAACTTCAATGAATATTCAAGTGAGGACGATACTGTAAAGCTATGGATGAATGCAGTATTGAAAAGTGGGATAAGTGTGTATTTGAGAGGAATCATATGAGAAATAATGTTTTCTGTTTGTTCCCAGTATTTGATCACAATCAAAAGCATTGCTTCCTATATGCTATTTATGAAAATCGTTGCAAAAAAAGGTTGTATATTATTATTTGTAGCTATGAATTGCCTTTAAGTAATATGGGAAAATATTTTAGCAATTTATTATTGGGACATAACTCCAAATCTTATGTAAAAGAGGATAATATGTCTTTCTTGCTCTTTGCCACCTTTGGTTTCTCTGAGATGGACTGTGGATCCAGCATTAGATAACATAGGCCCATATTGGCTTCATGACTGCATTAGAATAGAACCAGAACTGCTTAATACCTGGGCAGCTATTGTTCTGGGCCAAAGCTGTGTTAATCTTAACATATACTCCCATGATCCATCATTTGAGGTATTAATTATGATGTGATCTATTGTACAAATGTGTATGACTTTATATTTCCTGTCAGCTTAAAATTTGGAATTCAACTGTTAGGGTCTATTTGAAGAAAGTACTTTGGAGAGAAGAGACAAAAATGACATTTGTGTGCCCAAGGGAGAGTCCCAGCAGAAAGTAGGTGGGGTCTGACCTACCACTTCTGGGCCACAGGATGGTTGAATGTAGGGCCACATTTTGACTTGCCACTTACAGAATCTTAGTCCTCTTCAGAATATTATGACAGGTGTCTTGTCATTGTTGATCAATACAGTCCATTCATGTTGCCATTCAACAAGTATTTATTTATTTATTTTTTTGAGTCAGGCCTTACGCTAACCACCAAAGATGTAATGATGACTCGCATCAGAAAACAACCTTATAGGATAGTGGAGTAGACAGATATTAAACACATTGTGAACAAATATATGTAATACCACATTTATTTTAAGTGTCATGAAAGCAGTATAAAGACGTATATATTACCTCTGTCTGGGAGTGAAGAGTCTAGTAGAGAAAGGTTGATGGGGAGAGGCGTCAAGTTGTACAAAAAGAAGACAATGCAAATGCCCTGAGGTTGGTGGATGTGTCCTGTTTCCAGGAGCCAGTGGGGATGGAGGGCAGATAAGGAGAGAAGGATGACACAGTGTAAGGCCAGACCCTGTGGGCAGCACCTTGGAGGCAGGTTCACCACATAAGTGATTAGCCAAGCAGATACAAATGAGTGCTGCTTCTGGCAAATCAGGGTATATGATAACCCTACTATTGGCCATGCTACAGGCTGATCATTGAAGAGGTAATTTTGGGGGCAGGGCATAGAGAAGTTGAAGGAGGTTTATGTATGACATGTCTTTTCAGTTTTCACAATGCTTCTGGGTCAATTGGTTCTGACCCCCTGGAAATTATTAATGACACTGTATGAGCTGAGTTCAGTTTGAGGGATTACCTCTAGGTTAGCTATTAGTATTTGTAGGCATAAAGAATTTAAGGTTTGTTTGTTTGTTTATTTTTTCCAGCAGTGGAGGGTTGAACCCAGGGCCTCGCACATGCTATTATGCAAGTGCTCTACCACTGAGCTGCATCCTCAGCCCCTTTCTTATTTTTCATTTTGAGACAGGGTCTCCCTCATTTGCATAGACTCCCTCTGGCTTTGAACTCATGATCCTTCTGCCTCAGCCTCCCAAGTCATTGGGATTGCAGGCATGTGCCGCAGTGGCTGGCAGAATTTAAGTTTTAAAAAATACTTATTTGGGCCTCCAGTAAACTGAATTGGCTAGCATCATTGATTCAGGTAATGAATAATGAACGAATAAACTCAGAAATCTTTATAGGGTCTCTGTGTGAAGTAACCAATTAATCTTTGGAGCTCTGCATGAGCCGGATCTATATGTTTCTCAACAACTATTTGAAAGGATGAAATATTCAATTCTCCAGATAATTTTTTAAAATGACTGCAAATATCAGGATCTTTGGAGATATTTAGATTTTTTTTTTTTTTTTTTTACTTTCTTGATGACTAGGGGTCAGTATAACATAACATAGTGTGAAAGAAGAGAATAGAAACAAAGGTTAGTGAAAATAAGATTCCTATATTTTGCCAACTGTATATCATTTTATTAATTTGCTCCCTATCTTATGCTTTATATAATGTAGAAGATTTAATAAGTGGCAGAACGGGTCATTTTTTATGTGGTAGACAGAAGACATAAAGACTTATAAACAAACTTTATTAACACAAGTGAGAATAGAGTATAAGTGGAGGCATTTTTTTTCCCCCAACTGGAAAAATCAGAGGGTTTTTATGGGGGAAGATGATTCTTAGTTGGGAACCTTGAAGGTTGAGTAGAATTTTATTAAGTGAAGAAGGACCTGAAGTGGTGGGGTCCAGGGATGGTACCATGGAGGGGAGGAGTCAGGAGAGTCTGGAAAAGGACCTGGTTCCAGATCCTGCAGTGCCTCTGAGACCTAGTGAAAAAGTTGGACCTCACTGAGGTTTTTGGGCAAAAGGGTGATGCTGTGAAGTGTGTATTTAGAATGGCAAGGAGGAGTCAGATTCCTGTAACATCCAAAGGAGTAGTTATGGATATTGCCTCTGTTGCATGGCAGTGTGAATTTTGTCATCTTGTTAATGAATGTCTTAAAAGTACTTGTTGTTAGGTGCCATTGAGTCATGTCCAACTCATAGTGACCCTATGTGCAACGGAACAAAACACTACCCGGCGCTGTGCCATGCACATGATCTTTTTATATTTGAGCTCAGTGTTGCAACCACTGTGTTTCTTCTCATTTTGAATCATGCCTCATCAGCAAAAGAAGCTCCCAGGGGCTTTACACTCCATTAAAGTTGACTCTACTTTGAGGCACCTCTTCTCCAGTCATCTTTTGAATGCCTTCCAACCCGGAGGGCTCATTTTCTGGCAGTATATTTGACAGTGGTCTCGGCTATTCATAGAATTTTCAGTGGTTGTTTCAAGAGGGGGCTGCTGAGTCCTTCTTCCTAGCTCCCTAGTCTGTCTTAGTCTGGAAGCTCAGCTGAAACCTGTCCACCATGGGTGGCCGGCTGGTATCAGTGAAATACCAGTGCCATAGCTTTCAGCATCACAAAAACATGCAAGCCCCCACAGCACAACAAGCTGACAGACACATGGGGGGAAATCACCTTAAAATGCAATAAAGAATAGAATTGATTAAAATATTTTGTTAGTACTAAATGTATATGGCGCCTGCAGCGGTAGCCCTGTGGCGTCCGATCCCGTCAGATCTCGGAAGCTAAGCAGGGTTGGGCCTGGTTAGTACCTGGATGGGAGACCACCTGGGAACACCAGATGCTGTAAGCTTGGGAGAAGGACCTGGCAACCCCTTCCCAAAAATCAATCTGCCATTGAAAATCCCATGAACAGCAGAGAAGCACTGACAATAGTGTTTCCCCTGTTGTACAGAGGGTCGCTATGAGTCGGATACTGACTTTGACGGCACCTAACAACAATAACAACAACAACAAATGTATATGGCAGCTTTGAGCAGCAGCATTTTAAGTAATACATGGTATTATTTTAAGTTACTGTGTATTTTACTCCAGAAAATATTCATAAATGCTTACAGTGAATGCTGACCACCAAACACCAATGTATAAAAGTGTTGATACTTAAAATTACAGGGTATTTATACTCTTAGGTATACATGTGTAAGGAATGGGTAAGTGATTCATCAAATGGTTAATTAGAATGCCACTTTTTAAACTGATACTCAATTGTATCTAAATCATGACAATCCTGGACAGACAGTGGAGTGCAGAGGGTTTGAAATGTGGAGCTTTATTTGGCAAAGATTTATTTGGTGGTTTCGTTTTCTCTGAAAAGAAGGCAGATCATCGGAGCTCTTATTTGCATTGTAGCTGATTCACTAGAATTCAGAAGACCAGCCAAAAGGTGGGACTTTTGAAAGCAGGCCTTAGGTGAATGTAGACACACTCCTCCTTGGATTTGTTTAGGGACCTGTAAGAATGCACGTGTGTACAGGCATGCCCTTACCCAAACACACATATCTTAGAAAATTATCTGTGTTCAGTGACAGAGAATCTTGATAGTTAAAAATACAGCATGAAATCTCATCTAGATGCTTGCCACCGGAAGTATGTCTTTTAAAATGGAGATTATGTCTAATTCCATATAAAGAAGATTACAGGAAAGGTAATTTAAATTGTAAGTAGCTTTGTTCGCTAAAATGCTAGATTCATTTGAAACAGTGCTCTATTTCTTTTGGAAGCCAGACAACTAGTTTAATAGTGTACATATGAACCGCTAATTTGGCTTGTTAATTGGATGCAATTAAATTGAGGTTATTTTATACTGCTTAATTGTCAGAAAATTACATGTGTTGCCATGCCTGTATAATGTGGGGGCAAAAACCAAAGTATAGTGTTCCTGGAGGTGGGAAGGACGTAATAAGGTCTAGGCCTGTTTTTGCAGTGAACTTTCTGTGAAAACTTGGAAGCAAGTCATCGAAGCTCTCTGGACCTCATTTGGAAATGGAAGAGATTGGAGCAGATGGCTTCTAGAGCCTATTCCAACTCATATTCTATCAGTTTAAAATTCTACTTTATAGTCATAGAGAATGCAATGTCATTTTATTCTGTAATTATGGTATTACCGGGAAGAACTAAACACTTAAAAAAAATCAGCACAGTGCCAATTTCGCAAATCAGTTAGAAGGAAGGGAATTGAGGCTTAAAGAGCACTTGCTGTGTGCCAGGCCCCATAGCAGGCACTCTCCCATCCACTAGCTTTCTTAGCTCCCACAACTGCGCTGAGAAGATTGGGTATTATTATCTTCATTTTTACAGTAAGGTATTATCTTCATTTTTACAGTAAGGAAACTGAGATTCTGAAATGTTCACTGGTTTCTGCAAGGGATACTCTGATAAGTCATCAACAGGACTTGAACTCGGGGCTCAATGACTCTGAAAGCCATTGCATGCAACATAAGCAGTTGTTTACGCATCAGAATGATTTCAAAAAAAAAAAAAAAAAGAAAGAAAAAAAAAAAGACCAATCAATTGTCATTTAGTGTGCTGTGTCCCACAGCCGTGTGTTGCTGTGTATCCATGAGTTAAACAGGGAGCCTAAGGGTTAAGATTTGAAATCAGAAAGTGGCGAATTCCAACCTCACCAATAGCTGGGGGGAATGTAGAAAAGTCATGCAACTGCCCTGAGGTTACAAAAGGAGGATAATACCTGTTGGATGACAGTCATTGTGAGATTGTTACAAGAACATGTATACCTATCTACGTGAGCACAGCGTACACATTTAACACCTGGCAGCTATGGTTATCGTACACCAAAAGAAACACACAAAAGAACTCAAATTGTTGTGACAGTAAAATATTACTTACACATTTTCAAATGGTCCATTAAACTCTTGATGGAAATGGTTGAAAAAACAATGTCACAATGAACATGGTTTTCAACAGTGAACAAATGGAAATATCAATTAAAATCTTGGGTATTTCACATTTTGCTGAGCCAGTGTGCTAGCTTCACCAACCAAGTGAACTAAATGCTCTGGTTCTGAAGTTTTTGCTCTAAAAATAACCATCAGGGCCTAAACTACCCACCTTAAAATTCTACTGAAGTCTCAATAGCCAGGGTACCTGGGTTTACCCCGGTGTGCCTTGGGCCTACTTAGGACACACCACTAGGACATGCATGAGAATGCGGATTTAAATGCTTTTTTTAAAAAAATTAATTCAACAAAGATTTATGATCTGGGAAAGTGCTGGTCTAGAAAATGAAGATTCATTAGTGAACAAAACAATAAAAGAAAAATCCTTGTCCTCATGGAGTTTGGATCTTGGTCGACTAATTTAGAAACATTTTCTGGCAAATTCAGTCACTGCTACTTTTCAGTATGTTCAGGAATTCCTACTTTTATTGTGGGTCTCTCTTAACCCTAATGACAATTAAAGAAACATTACAAGGTTTACTAAATCACCATTGAAGTACCCCATTTATTTTGTATATATACATATTTCATGGCTACATGGTTTTTGTAGAGGTACTAGTTTTTTTGTTTTTTTTTTTTTTTTGTACTGAGGGTTGAACCCAGGGCATTGCGCTTGTATACTTTGCAAGTGCTGGACCACTGAGTTGCACCCGCAGCCCATTCTTTTTTACTTTTTGAGACAGAGTCTCACTAAGTTATGCAGACTGCCTCTGGTCTCAAACTTGTGATCCTTCTGCCTCTGCCTCCAGAGCTGCTGGGATTACAGGCATGTGCCACCGCACCTGGCTGAAGAGGTACTGTTTTTAACATAACTAAATATTACGGCGATGTTTTTCTTCTTTTTTTTTTTTCCTATGGTTTAGTGTTATGGCCCTTCATACCTGTAGAATCAGGTCCTGGCATGGGGAAGGAAAAGAAACAAGGCTTGCAAATGGCATATTCATTACAGAATGCATTTATAAGTTTATCAAAGTGAGGAGGTCACCACAAATTATATTTGGAATATATATTTTTAATCTTTAAATGATTTTTCTTTTACTGATAATTTTCCTTATAAAATTTCTGGTGGGTTAGGATGGTTTGCATTTCCACTAAAGTATGCTGAACACTGTGTGTAATAGGCAGGAGGGCACATGATAGGTATTTGGTGAATGTTCAAAGTCATGATTCTCAAGCTTATTGTGGAATTGGTAATGAAGGATATTTTGTCAGATGATAAGATGAGGTAGGGATGATGGGAGCAGTCCTCGGAGGCAAATGAAGGATATCCTCTGTGGACCAAAGTCTTGGTCACAATGGCCGGAGTCCATCAGTCAGCTTGCCCTTATGTGCCTCTTGCCATTTTCTTTTCTTTCTTTCTTTTTTTTTCCAGTACTGGGGGTTGAACCCAGGACCTCGCGCTTGCATACTTTGCAAGTGCTGTACCACGGAGCTGCACCTTCAGCCCATTTGTTTTACATTTTTGAGACAGGGTCTCACTAAATTGTGCAGATTGCCTCTGGTCTCGAACTTGTGATCCTCCTGCCTCTGCCTCCCGAGTTGCTGGGATTACAGGTATGCACTTCTTGCCATTTTCAATTTTATGAGAAATCTTCCAGAAAATAACCTTCTTACCTATTCACTCGGCAGTCACAAAAAGCTCTCAGCTGCTCCCTGGGCTCTGAACTTCCTGTTTTTACAGCAAGTGAACAGGTGGGGCCATCTTGGGGCATTTATAGTTGGACTGGAATTCTTGCACATAGGAGGTTTTCTGTGGCCATCTTTTGTTCAAGATATTCCAAGAAGGAAAGTTGTGTGAAGGTGGCCGTTACTCATGGATGTGGGGTGTGGAGAAGAGTTCGTTCTTGGAGGGCCAGCTTGGAGATATTTGGCATTAAAGAGGGAATGTATTCCTTTCCTCCACTTACCCTTGTCCCATGGTGGCCAAGAGAAATGGAAGAGGGAAGCTTTGTGGTGAAGCTGTGTGCCATCCTGTAAAGTTGGTGGTAAAGCCCAGTGCCATGGCACACATCTGTAATCCCACCTACTCCAGACGCGGAGGCAGGAGGATCACGTATCTCAAAATAAAAAAGTAATAAATGGGCTGAGAGGAAAGCTCAGTGGTGGAGCTCTTGCCCAGCATGCGTGAGGCCTTGGGTTCAGAAAAATAGAAAAAAACAAAAACAAATTAAAAAAACTGGTGGTGACACTATCTGTCTTTGCCTCTCAGCAGTGCCACCTGGAACTCCTGATGGCTGGTCCAATCTTTAGTGGCCAGGTCATGAAGAGTTCATCTTCCAATTATCCATGTAACAGTTATCAAACTAGTTTTCTTTTTCTGATGTTTACTTACATTTGGAATAATCTTGATTCCTCCAAGCAAGGGGAAAATCCAAGATTATAAACATTCAGTTTATTTTCTTGCCTGTAGTCATGGGTCAAAGTTTATGTTGGGAGAAATACAGACTTTTTGGATAAAATGAGGATCTCAATGTCTGTTCTGCTTTTGTGAGGATGTGCTCATTAAAGCCATAGAGGCTACCGGAATGGATGACTTTAACCCCTGACCTACTAGTTTATTACTTGCCTCATTATTGATTTTCAAAATGACTCAGGCCAAGTGACTATACCTTGGTTATATTTCATTGTTTCTTCATCTGTAAAAGTGAAGCATGTTTCATAGCACTGCCCTAACTCCTGGGAACAGAGCAGGGTAATACAAAAGAATCAGAGTGGCCATTTTTAGTGTATGAAGCAACATTAACTTTTGAGAATAACCAATCTTCGAAAAAAATTTGATACAGCAGTACATTTGTAACAAGGGTTCGTAGAACATTGTTGAGATAATTGATTATTACTGATGCAATTTATTACAGGCATATGAAATTGTTTTTAGAAAGATAATGATCAGCAGCTCCCCAGCTTGTAATATCCCCTGATGGGTTTAAGTTGAGATATATATATATATATTTGTAAATGTGTGTGTGTGTGTGTGTGTGTGTGTGTGTGTGTATATATATATATATTTTTTTTTTTTTTTAATTTTGAGTCAGGGTCTTGCTAAATTCTGAAGGCTGCTGCTGGCCTCAAACTTGCCATCTTTCTGTCTCTGCTTCCCAAGTTGCTGGGATTACTGGTTTGCACCACTCTGCCTGGTGGCCTTAACTTTTGTTTGTTCATTACTACACATGTGAAATAAGATATTGAGATAGATAGACGTTTTAGCCATATTCAAGCAAAAGGAATTAGAAAAAAATAAATAAAAGAAATCCAGAGACATTTGTTTTTGAACGTGTCATGTTTACTTGTTCAAATGACTTAGTAATATTCATGGTGAACTTGGTGCCCAAAATTAATCAAGTGTAGCCTTTCAAATGGGCCAATTGGCTGAGAATATTCTAAATGACCTTTTAAGATAAATCACTTGACAGTATTGAATGTAGCAAATAATTGAAAGCTAAGTATGGAGATTAGATTTTCTCATGGACAAACTCCAAATTTGTTTAGTCATCAATTGATTTTTGGCTTTGTTGGGTGAGAATTTGCTAGTGTTAGACCTAATGATGTTTGAAAATGGTCACAATGGACATTGGCAGCTGATCTGGGAAAATTTTGCATTTTAGCAAATAATCCCATGAATTTATGTTATGAAGAAATTTTACTGATCATTTGTCTTATATTTTTATGGATGATTTAGGATGGGTGTAACATGAAGCAAGCAGAAGACATTTTGAAACTAGTAACAAAATTGCCATGGCTTGGAGGCCTGCTATGATGATATGAACCCTTATAGCCATAAAAGCAAACAGTGCCTCCCAGTATATCTAACGTGTGTGATCTCCTTTGAGCCAACTGGTTTTGGTTTAAATTTCATATGAGATTTTTATGGTATGCCACACAGTTGTGTAAATGAAGCTACTGTTCTGATTTATATTTGATATGTAAATATTTTTATGAAAAGAGGAAAATAGGGCAGGGATGAAGAAGTGGGAATCTGAGCATCCTTTGGGATATGCAGAGGCCTCTCCCTTCTGCTTTCTTCTTGGTGGGTGAGATCTGGGGTTTGGGCAGGCTGCATCATCAGGGGCTGCTGAGCATCTTGTGGAAAGTTTTCCTTCTTTTCATTGTCATATACTTTGTAGTACAGCAGTAACGACTTATTTAGGACATCTCTTAAAGTGTCTAAATTATGCTGATTAATATCTTAGGTGTGGGATGTGATGTACAGATTTTGATTTGTCACCTGGTGACACTTTGCAGTATGGTCTTTTACAGAAATCTAGGCTTAGAGGAAACCATTGGAGACATGATTTAATCCCCAGCTGGGGGGGAAATCACTCAGGTTAAATCACCCCGGCCTGCCTGCATCTAATTTCTATTTACACACCATTCTCTTTCTTAGGGAGGCCTGTTCCACTCTTGGACATTTCTCTTTATCAGCATTTTAGCCCTTGGCAGCTATCCAGAACAAGTTTACTCATTGTCTTGCATGATAATCCTACAATTATTTAGATAGTAATCATGTTTGCCTTACCTGTTCTGTTTTCCATGCTAACTATTCTCAGTTCCTTCAACTAGATGTTATAGGATATCATTTTTGCTTTTATTTTATTATTTCTTCAGGGATTTGGTTGTTTATGTCTGAAATATACTCCAAGATATAGTATTTTATGAGGCCTCAAAAATAAATTGCTTATCTCTAGTTACTCTTCAGAAGACAGCCTCTTCCCAACTAGTTTAGAAATGTTTTACAGAATAGACCCAGCCCATGCTTGCTGAGATTTTGTAAATAGTATAACTAGAACAGAGTTACAACATAGAATACTATAGTTCAAAGTGATCTTATAAGTACACTTATTGAGATTCTGTTATGTGTAAAATATGTTGTTGCTGTTGTTAGGTGCCATCTAGTTGGCCATCTAGTTGTAATCATCCTATGCACAACAGAATGAAACACTCCCCAACACTATTCCATGCCCAGCACTAAGTTCTCTGCTATTCATGGGCTTTTCAATGGCGAATTATTTCTGAAGTGGATTGTCAGGGTCCTTCCTCCTAACCTGCAACACCTAGTATTCCCAGGGGTCTCCCATCCAAGGACTAACCAGGATGACCCTGCTTAGTTTTTGAGATCAGGTGGGATCAGATGCTAGGCTGCTATGGCTGCAGACATAGTATTGTATGGGATATAAAACACAATATCCATAGAATATAAAATATAAAGATGAGTTTTTCACTTTGCTCATCAAAACCTTTCAAATGTACTAAGTGAAGGAAAAGAACTATGGAAGTGAAGCTATTTTTAAAAGAGGCACTGGAAGTACCACAAGAGAGGCATATGTGAAGCATTAAAAAGGTGCAAAATCACCGTTGGCCGAGGACTCAGGAGAGGGTTCTTGCCAGAAGGGGATGCTTTAGCTAGGCATTGATTTTTGACAGGCGTAATGTACAAATACACCAGTGCAGGAAAGCGTCAGGAGTGTTTTCAGAAAAGTGGCTGATTTGAGGGCAACATAAAATGCATATTAAGTGAATGTTGGTGAAAGAGTTAGAAAGATTGGGGTACATTGTCTAAGAATTTACATACCACCATAAGGAATTTATACCTGAAATGATAGGTCAAGGCAGATGTACTTGTTGTTAGGTGCCCTTGAGTTGAGTCCGACTCATAGTGACTCTCATAGGATTTTCAATGGCTAATTGTTTCAGGATTGCTTTGTGAGTGGGTTGCCACATCCTCCTCCTGTTTTTTGCGGGGCTAGGGATTGTACCCCAGCACCATACTCTACCAACAGAGCTAAACCCCAGCCCCAAACTATATCAACTAAAAGTTTGATTCCTGAATGTTGCAATTTCATAACTTTATAAATGCAGAGTAAATGAAATGAAATGAACAGATGAAAGATTTGTACATAGATGTTTCTAGGCAGAAAAGGCAATTGCATTTACAAATAGCATGACATACAACATATATTAACTCTGAATTGGCATATCATTCTATCCTGTCTGTGTCCTAGAAACTGAACAATCTCCAAGATAATGACTAATCTTAAAGGTAAAGTAAATGTACTGCTGGTGGACATACTGCCATGTTCAAACGTGTACCACTTTGGCCTACTCTTTCTACTTCCTAACTTTTGGCCATATTGACATGTCATACTGATACCAGGCTTAGCTTAAATGATTACCACTTTAATATAATGTAAATTAAGCTTCTGCTGGGATTTAGCTCAGTTGGTAGAGCGCTGCTCTGCAGTATCTGAGGTCTCAAGTTCAATTCCCAGCACTGCAAAATGGGAGAAGGACGTGGCAACCCACTCCCAAGGCAATCCCAAAACAGACATTGAAAACCCTATGAGGGTTGCTATGAGTTGGACTTGACTGGATGGCACCTAACAACAACAACAACAATTTTAGCTTATTTTCTTCAATGTGTATTTTTCCATTTATTAAAAATGGGGACATAGCATGTTGTGAGGTACTTCTGTGCATGTACGTTATTGGTAAGAACGTCATCTATATATTGCCATCTTGTCGTTAGGTGCTGTTGAGTCGGTATCTGACTCATAGCGACCCTGTGTATAACAGGCAAAACATTACTGTCAGTGCTTCTCTGCTATTCATTAGGGTTTTCAATGGTGGATTGATTTTTGGGAGTGGGTTGTGGGGTCCTTCTTGCAAGCTTAATGTATCTGTTGTCCCAGGCGGTCTCCCATCCAAGTACTACCCAGGCCCAACTCTGCTTAGCTTCCAAGATCTGACGGCATCAGAAGCCACAGTGCTCAGGCTGTAGGCATATTGCCCTGTAGTACACAGGTTTTTCACATCTTAATGATAATTTTGGAAAATATTCTTACTTAAGATTATACTGCCTTTAGTAGCTACAAGAAAACTTTGTTATTTTAATTTGCCTGCAGAAATTGCTTATTAATCTACATAATGAATAGTAAGGAAAGGCAGTATTTAAGCAGGCATATATGTCATAGAACAAGTAGACCTATATACAGAAGTGATATATCAGGTACAGAGTTAATGATTACATATTACTGAAATAAAAGTGATCATTCCCTGCGTGGGTGCTTTGATGTTGGAACTCTTCTTTTAACCGTTATGGAATTTATCATATTTTAGCTTTAGCTTTTAAGTCACACTTTTAGTCTTTGGAGAAGTACACTTTGAAGGACTATGAGAGAATAAAAAAATACTGTGCTATACTAAAATAACTTGTATAATTTAACTATTTTTCAGTTTTTCTTTAATGGATGTGAGAACACTGATGTTTTAAGCACATGTGTGATTATAGGCCATCTGAGTGCTTGTTGTTAGGTGCCGTGGAGTCCATGTCCAACTCATAGCGACCCTACATAGTGACAGATGAAACACTTCTGTTGTGTTTCTCTGCTGTTCATAGGGCTTTCAATGGCTGATTGTTTTTTGGGAGTGGGTTGCCGGTTCTTCTCCCAAGCCTACAGCACCTGGTGTTTGCAGGCGATCTCCCATCCAAGTACTAATCAGACCCTATCCTACTTAGCTTTTGAGATCTGATGGGATCGGAGGCCACAGTGGTATGGCTGTAGGCTTATTATTATTTAAATTTTATTGAAGGCTTATTCTAAAATATTAAAAATAGAAGAAAGCTGAAAAAGGAAGTATAGTCTTAAAATGTTGAGTGCTGCATAAATATATTACTATCTGAAGAATATATTGACTTCTATCTAGAACCTGAAAGGCTAGAGGTGATGGTTGCTCATCTTATTGTTTAAAAGTGAGACAAATAATCCTTGAGACACCTGTAGGTATTACTTATAGGGACTACACTTTGTTTTGTTATCTAGCCCCAAAGGGACCAAGGCACTAGTAATTTGGGCTGAATGCTGGTTAAGAGAAGGTTGTAGTTTTGGGGGCAGTTTATGTTGTTGTTGTTAGGTGTGTTTGAGTCATGTTTATAGGAAAATAAAAATATGGGTTTGGAAATACTGAAATACAGAAAGAGTCTTACTGGAATCAAAGATTGTGAATGTCACAGGTAGTAGGTAGGGTTCATTCATTCATATGTGTTCCTGTGTGTGCATATGTGTGTGTGTATGTTTGTGGAATCTTCATTCCTGTACATGTCTGTTCACTGAATAAGTTCTCTTCCTGTATCTGTGTTTCAGCTGTTGTGTTGATTTCAGAAAATAGTGGCTTGGGAAGAACAGTGCAGTTGTACAATGTGTAATGGAAATAGGATGAGGACCTCAGAAAGAGAGTCCTGATGACTTTACCATTGCATTTCTTGGGAGCCAGTTTTCTGAAAAACAACAAAGCATTGATTTGAAAAGAATATTACTCAAGTTGGTGTTGTGAGAGAAGCGTAAAACTTAATATGCCCTTCTGAATATTTTTAGAAGGGAGGGCAGCTTGTGAAACAAGTCAGCCTATCACAGTCGAGTCATCGCTGACTTTTCAAAGGTTATGAAAATGTGGAGGGAGACCCCTAGAGATAGAAAACTGGGATCTCAGAAGCATGGAGACCCAAATATCATTGTAACAAGTTACCGTTGCTGTCATGTTGTGAATTCACATCAAAATGAAACCAATCTTGAATTAAGTAATGGAAAATTTCAAGTCTTAATCCTTTTCGTTGAATGAAATGATAATGTATTTTATTAGTTTGGAATTATGTACTCTTTTAGCTCAGTTGGTAGAGTGCTGGCTCTCCACACCCAAGGCCCTGGACTTGATCTCCAGCACCACAAAAACAGGAGAAGCATCTGGCAGCCCCCTCCTGAAAACAATCCCAAAATAATCAGCCATTAAAAACAGTATGAATAGCAGAGAAGCACTGACATAGTGCTAGGCTTGACACAGTGTCGGGAGTGTTTTTTTCGGTTGTACACAGGATCGCTATAAGTCAGACCTGACTCAAGGGCACCTAACACACATACGCACACAATGTACTTTTAACCACAAAATTGGAACACGTACATTTTTCCTGCAGTTTCTGAAGAGAAAGTATAAAATATGTCATTTTTGCACAATATCTTTTATCCTCACAGTTTATTCTTTTTTTGTGTGTGATATAACAGAGATTCATCTGAAAATACCACCAATAGCCTGAAGAACTCATAGTTTAATATTCAGTCTGTATTTATTCACAGGTTCATTTATTGTTAACATACTGGTCTTGTATCTTCAGTCTATGCTAAATTTATGGTGGTACTGATTTCATTTAGCCTGTAATTAGGATTATAAAATAGGATAATTTTTAGCCTTCTTTTTCTTTCCAAGTGCCATCATCAGCAATTAAATATAAACCAGAGGGCATGAACTTTGAATAAAATCTTCATTGAGCTTAGACAGTATTTGGATAGTCACTTGTAGTTTGTGGCATGTTAATTATATACCACTGACAGATTATTTAAAGAAGTAAGTTAAAGTTCATGCTAATAAAAAACACAAGTATTGTTGCATAGATTTAATGAATAAAAGAATGATTGATATGATAGAAAAAAAAGACACTCAAACAAGTTAGGATGTGGGATCACTCAGGAGACAGGCAAGCCACTGAAGTATTTCATAGAATTGGACACATTGGACTTATGTTTATAATCAAGAATCCTTTTGCCACGTGCAGTGGGGCACACCTGTAATCCCAGCTACTTGGGAAGCAGAGGCAGGAGGATGGTGAATTCGAGGCCAGAGGCAGCCTTTGCAATTTAGCAAGACCATGTGTCAAAATTAAAAAAAATTAAAAAGGGATTTGGGTTACAGCTCAGTGGTGGAGCACTTGCCTAGCCTGTACAACCTTTATACAACTAGGTTGAAGCTTGCGTTCAACCTAGTACTGCCAAAAAAAAAAAAAAAAAAAAAAAAAAAAAAATCTTTTGATACCATTTGGGAAGCTCACAGAAGTTATTTAAAAGGTGCTGTATACAAGCTAAGGATGTGAAGCAGTTGGATGGATTATTTGTTAGGCCTCTCCCGTACTCACACCACTATGAGTAAAGCAGTGATTGGAGCTTAGAGTTAGGAGTTTGGGAATGGCAAGGATTTAGGATTCCTTTTCAGCAACACTAAAAGGAGCTTGGCTCGGTTCTTTACAAATCTGCTAGTCCTGGACTGAGTACAGATTTCAGTTCTTTGAGCTTATTTTCTTTTGTAAAATATTTCTATTTTTTATTAATTGCAGTACTAGAGGGCATAAAGCCATGGTGTTGTGCGTGCTAGGCAAAATGCTCCCCCACTGAGCTGCACTCCAACCTCTTTTTTTATTTTTAAATTTTGAGACAGGGTCTCATTAGTTGTACAGGCTGCTTCTGGCCTCAAATTCGCCATCCTCCTTCATCAGCCTCCGTGTATCTGGGAGTACAGGTGTGATGATGGTACCTGGAATTGGTAGGGTTTTTTTTTTTGATAAAATGAGGATAGAAATATATATGAAGAAAATAGTAAACTTTAATATACTATGTGAATTAAAAATATCTCATAAACTGTGTTACTCAAGATGTTTAGGGAATGACAACAAATTAGTCACTGGCTTTGAGTCACTTTCATGGCAGGCCAAGTTACCTTTAATATTGCCTTAGATAATAAATAACTGAATAGGACAATTAACATTTATTAAATTAGAGTCTTTTATGTACCTTTAACATAAAAAAATCAGTGACCTTTTAAAAACGAAATTTCTTTATCAGTGAGTAGACCCAGATCAACTCGGTGGAAACATCCAGGTGATGCCTGTGTTAAATGCTTTTGATTTGTTTACTGGTGCATCCCTAGGTTATAGTGCAGTGCACATTTGAAGTATCATGATACATAGAAAATCCTAAATAAGTTTTTTAAAAAACAGTTTATTTTTTTATTTTTTGGGCAGTTTTAGGTTCACAGTAAATTGAATGGAAGGTATACAGAATTCCTATATACTTCCCATGTAATTGCACAGCCTCCCACCATCAAAATCTTGCACAAAAGTGGTATATTTATTATGATCCAAGAACCTATATTGAAAACCATGATCCAGGGTCCACAGTTTACATTATGTAAAGCCCTAAATATTTTAAGTCATGCTCTGTTGTCAAACATTGCTTAATTTACATCTTGGCACTGCATAACATCTGTAACATTGGCTCACCATGAGAAGACCAGAATCTATAATTTGTCTTGTAATTAAAAATTTATCTCATTGATAAACTGAAATTAAGCTGTTTTAGTTTTTTTTTTTAATTTCGTACTGATTATACCTTTCGTTCTTATTTTTAACCACTATTTACGTTAATCCACCAATGCTGTCTTATTACACCTGGTTATAATCTAGTTTATGGTTTGAAACTAAATGGAAGGCTGGAAATTTAGAATAAAAGAATATTTAATGGCAGGGTGTAGACTCCATGACTGGGGAGACAGAGGCAGGAGGATGGAAAGTTGGAGGCCAGTTCAGGCTACAAAGCAAAACTCTGTTTCAAAAACCGAAACCAAAACTGAACTAGATAGAGAGAAAAAGAGAGAGGGAGCGGAGGGAAAGTGAGAAAGTTAAAGTTTAAAAATCACAGTTAAAAAATCACGAATGGCTGATTCCTATTTTAAAACACCCTGGCCAAACTTTTGTTGCTATTAAAGTGGGTAAGTACCAGATTGAAAGATTATTAGGAGAGTTTCTTTGTTTTGTTTTTATGGTTTTTTTTTTTTGTTGTTTTTTTTGTTTTTTTTTTTTTTTGGTGCTAGAGATGGAGATTGAACCCACGGCCTTGCACATGCTAGGCAGGTGCTCTACCACTGGGCTACATATCCAACTCCTTTGTTGTTGCTAGGTGCCATCAAGTTGGTGTCCAACTCATAGGAACCCTATGTACAACAGGCGAAACAGTATTAGTGCTTCTCATAGGGTTTTCAATGGATGGTTGTTTTTTGGGAGTGGGTTGCGGTCTGTCTCAGCCTACAGCACCTGGTGTACTCAGGCCATCTCCCATCCAAGTACTAACCAGGCCCAACCCTGCTTAGCTTCTGAGATCTGACAGGATCAGAAGCCACAGTGGTATGGCTGCAGGCATCCAACCACTTAGACTTGTTAAATATATTAAGATGAAGTTAAAAAAATTTTTTTTGTCAGTATTAGGGGATTGAACCCAGAACCTGGCACATGCTAGGCAAGTGCTCCCACTGAGCTGCACTCCCAGTCCCTACTTTACTTTTTATTTTTGAGACAAGGTCTGGCAATATTGCATAGGCTCCCTCTGGCTTTGAACCTATGATCCTCCAAAATACCAGGGAATGCAGGCATGCGCCTACAGGCTCCGTTTTAAACTAAAGTTTTCATGAAAGGAGTTTATATATTATGTAATGGTATGTTAATAATGCAAACCTATAGAATATGTTCTTAGAACAGTTTGAAGGGTTTCTCTTGCTTCCTTTGCCCTCATTGGCGCCAGGCAGCATAGAAATGCTCTTTCTCCTTTGCCATCTTACAGTTCCTTAAGGAAGCCACACCAGGAGAGGAGATGAGAGAAGGAAAGGAGGGTAATTTTCACTCTCGATGGTTTAATAATAATCCTGATGGAAACAGAATCAACGTTAGGGAAATCATGAGCAAAATGAAGCTAAGAAACTTGCGCAGCGAAAGTGCTTCCTCCCAGCACCAGGAAACGCATGCCTTTTCCTCGCTCTGGGAGATGAACCGGGGAGATGGACAGCCCGCAGTCAGCTGCTGGAACGCGGCCGCGGTGGCCCGGCCCGGCTTCCAGGGCGGGAGCGCGGCTCCTCCCCTGCGGACTGCGCTGGCCTCAGGTGGCTGCGCCGGCGTCCGCACCCCCGGCTCCCAGAGAGCCTCCCGGCCAGGGAGCCCCGGCCGCCCGCGCCATCCGCCCTGCCCTGCCCTGCCCTGCCCTGCCAGCAGCTGAACTTTGGCCCCCGGGCCGCTGACACCCAAGGGAGTATGAATGCAATGACGTCTCCGCTGGTTTCAGCTGCACAACAGGAAATGCTCTCGGCCTACCCCCTTCCTGCCCGGAGAAAGTGGGGCTCGCTGCTGCTGGCGGCCGGCAGAGACCTAGTTTCAGGGCAGCCGCGCCAGCTGCTCCCGGGCCGCTGGGAGGCCCCTGCCCATGGACAGCACCCTCACTGAGCAATGGCTTACGTTACAGAACCTGCCGGGGGGCGCCCTGTGCCCACAAGCCTGGCAGGGTCTGGTGATCGTGGGCTTTGGAGACCACATTGGTTGCATCTCACTATCTCACTGACTGAGGACCCCGGGTTGGGGGCTCCCGCAGCATCAGGGAGGGTGCGTGTGTGTGTGCGTGTGTGTGTGCGTGTGTGTGTACTCCCGAAAAGGTGCAGGGAGTGCTGAATAACGCTGACCTCAGAGGGCCAGAGTTGATTTCTCATTGCCTTGCTAGCCTATTCAGTCTTTCTTGTTACAAAGCCCTGACAGGAAACCTCTCTTTTCATCCCCCCTTCTAACTGCCACCTTTTTACTTTGTTGTGGAAACAGACTTGGGTGTTTAATGCAAAGTTCAGGCACCATGTCCTTATATGCTGGGAGACAGAATCCTTAACAGCAAGTGTCTCAGTATTTATGGTTTTAGTCCTTATTTAGCTAAAATGGTGTTTTTTTTTTTGTTTGTTTTTTTTGTAAAGCATGTGAATAGTCCTGGATTTATTATCCCGAAATTACAGGTGGAGTTTTACTGTCTTCTTCCTTTTGATTTTTGATAGGCTTTTAAAAAATTAAAGACAAATCATCCTAGGTTTTTTTTTAAATAAAGTGTTTACATTTGCATTAATAATCTTTCCAATTGTATTTTGGAATGGATGTTCAGTCTTAATATATGATTTAGTAACATGAATGCTGTGTGTCTTACACACTGGCAACTATGATAAAGAGGAGTGCTATCAGCTGAGTAGTCATTGTGATTATTTCCCTGGTTGACTCATGAATAGGCTTTGTAATGGTAGCTTGTTCTTCTGGCCACACAGCCAAAATGCCAAAGTTCACTGGGAGGTCTACTAAGGTTTCTTATATCAAAGGCTTGACAGAAAGGACTTAAGATGAAAATATTATTTGGTAGTTCCTAGTAAGCCTAGAAAATTGTTCCACATTGGTACACACACTGTTTACTATTTAAGTTAAACTGAGTCATGAAGCTAACCACTGGCCTATGCTTTTGTAAGTATTGCTTAAGTGTTTTCCCTTAGAGTAAGTCCCCACATGATCATTAGATATGTCTACAGTACAGTGTCATTTCCCCCCGGGGAAACATTCAGCTGATTTATGCAACAGGCAACTTTAAAGGTTATTTGAATAGATTTGGTATAAGAGCTGTAGATTTTATGTTCTCTTTTGGGTGAGCAGTAAGCTTTTTCCTTTTTCTTTAACAGGCTATAACACAAAGATCTTTTTTTCCCCACCGGAGCCTTATTCAGATTGTTATCCCAGAAAAGCTATTTGGTTATGAAATGCACAAAAAGTGATGGTACAGATATTTTCAGTGGCCTACTTAAGGAAATAAAGTTGGAAGTTATAGGTCCTTAGTATATATCACAGAGAGAGGAGACTCTATTATAGTACAGTAGTAGCACTTTTTTTTTTTTTTTTTTTTTTTTGGTGCTATAGAGATCAAACCCAGAGCCTGGGGCTTGCTAGGCAAGAGTTCTACTGGTGACCTATACTCACAACACACTATTTTTTAGTTTTCCCCTGAGACCAGGCCTCACTACGTAGCCCAGGCTGGCCTGACACTTGCTGTGTGGCCCAGACTGCTCCCTTACTCATGATCCTTCTGCCTGAGCCTCTAGAGTGCTGGGATTACAGACATGTGCTACCACACCTGACCCATAGTACCCGCTTAATAGTTACACAGATTTAGGGGCAAACAGGATGATGAGAGTAAAAATGTTTTGCAAAGCTGGAGAATACTGTGTCTATGCAAGATTCATTTTTTGTATGATCCTTTTTTCCTTTCTTCCTCCATAATAAAATTATGTAGAAGGTGTATCTAATATAACAAGAAGAACTGCTCAAGTGGATGCTAGTTTCATCCTTTGCTGCCACATGCTATTTGAATCTCTTGCCTTCTATTTGCTCTCTGTAAGATTTAAGTGCTTCTAAACCCAGCTTGGCCATTTATAACACTGGTATTATGGAAGTATTTATTTAGTAGCATTATTATAAGGATCAATTACTCCAGATTTGTATTAACAATAATCCCCAGTTTTTATGCAGCATCTTGTTGGAGGTGCTAAGTAGGATCCTTACACATATTAATTGAATCTCATAAATCACCAAGAGATTAGCATGCTGTTGTATAAAATCATGTGTGAGTACTATTTCCAGACTGCATAGAATCTGAATTTTTATATTGTTAACCCAAACCCAACACCTCATCTATTTATGTGGTCCAAACACATGTGATTTGCTTCAAACATGAATTACGAACATATCTACTTTGGAGGATATATTGTATGTTTTGTGCCACAAAAAATTGTGTGCCTTTGTAGTCAATGGAATGACAGTTCTGATTAGGGTTAGTAGAAGAATAGGTCTTATCTCTCCATTGAAAAGTTTGTGTTTCTTGAGGGAAAATCCTAGAATAAATTCAATCCATTGTGTCTTAGAATTGCAAATTGAAATAATCTTAATAAGCATTTGTAGAAAGAATTGTATTTTTACTGTCTGCTTTTACCAACAAATTGAACAAACAAGGGAAGAATTTGTCCTATCCTCGATGAATTCCCAAAGCCTAGAACAATGCACCACTCAGCTCTGTGCCCAGGTGCTAAATGGAGGAATAAAAAAGAGAATGCCTCCATCTCTGAGATTTCAGATGCCGTTTCATGTTCTTGGGCCAAATTTTAGTATACTCTTTTTGCCAAGTGGTTTAAATTCAGTCAAAATGAAATAATATTAGATCTCTAAAAAATGAAGTGTAAACATAATAGATGCACAATAAATGCTTATTAAATTGAAACATTGAAAGAAGCATGATATTTAGCAACACTACCATCTTGGTGTTTTATTTACTATTCTAATCATTTTGAATCCCCCTTTTTCATCAATGAGAATCTTACTTTAAAAGGCTTACTCACCTGTTGATTTACAAAAGAAGATGTTTAGTGAAGCTGAAAAGCAGCGCACTTGAATTTGAATAATTTTAACTAGGACTGGATGGCATCTAACAGCAAGCACTTAACCCTTAGGTTTTGCATAGCAGTTGGAGACTCAAACATCATTTAAGCACTTAAATATAATTTATATTTGACCATTCATTGCCTGACAGGATTGTTCATGCTGCATTCGAATTTTTCTGGAAATTGAGATTATGGATTAAAAGGCCCTGGCTGTACTTGTAGTGGCTACCTAGTGAGGTGCTCAATAGGGCTGGCTTCCCAGGTGTGTGCTCAGTGCAGTTACAATGGCTCCATGATCAGAAGGGCCTTGAGTTTGGATGAATGTTCTGGTGACATTGCCTTGGAAGTTTTAATGTTTGAACAAGGGGCCCTGCACTTTTATTATACGTGGGGACCTGCAAATTATGTAGTTGATCTTGGTGTTCAGTACATTCTTGTGACAAAAATGAGTGTTTTGTTTATAAAAGTTAGAAATTTTTACTTCAGAGAACATTAGTTCCTTCCTGAGGCTTACTTTCCCTGTCTCAGTGAGGTGCAGCAAAGTGAAAAGCAGGCTGAGTGTTTGAGATCTAGCCAGTAAATTTTCTCAACTACCATATATCTGGAATTGAATATGAGTAATCTTCAAGAAAGCCCTATCTAAAGTGTCAGTATAGCCTCTTAGTTGAATGGAGGAAATGTTCCATCCATTCAGGTCTCTCCCTAGGAGGGTTTAGGGCTCCTTCAAGGCTTTCTTATCACCCTCTGTGGGAACTAACATAACATAATGGGAACTGTCATAAGTAGCATTAACTTGCTACCTTATTCTTTTTTTTTTTTTTTTTTGCTGTACTGGGGGTTGAACCCAGGGCCTTGTGCTTGCATGCTCTGCAGGTGCTGGACCACTGAGCTGCACCCCCAGCCCATATTTTGAGTTTTTGAGACAGGGTCTCACTAAGTTACACAGACTACCTCTGGTCTTGAACTTGCGATCCTCCTGCCTCCACCTCCGGAGCCACTGGGATTATAGGGATGCGCCACCATGCCTGGCTTGCTACCTTATTCTTTAAAAAAAATCTTTAGCTATCTTTTTGTTCATGTTTATTATTTAAATTATGAAATATTTCTTCCTCTTACTAGTGGTGTCTATTGATAATCAACCAATTGATTTATCAGTATTGGTTTATTGCTAATAGTGTGTTAGATATTGGGCAAGTTTTATATTAAAGCGTTTTTGTTTTCTGGAGAATACTATGTATTTACATCCTCATGCACCTGCAGCCATAGCACTGAGACATCTGATCCTGTCAGATCTCGGAAGCTAAGCAGGGTTGGGCCTGGTTAGTACTTGGATGGGAGACTGCTTGGGAACACCAGGTACTGTAGCCTTGGGAGAGTGTCAACACACTCCCAAAAAACAATCAGCCATTGAAAACCCTATGAATAGCAGAGAAGCACTAACAATACTGTTCTGCCTGTTGTATATAGGGTTGCTGCTATGAGTTGGATACCGACTTGATGGGATCCAAGCACAACAACAACATATTTATGAAATACTAATTGAGATATTACATTGCTACCCTTAGAGAAATGATAGTCTAGTGAAGGAACTGATTTGTAATGAAAGAATTAGGTGTAAAAAGAATTAGGAGCAATGAAAGAATTAGGAGTGGAATAAAAGCAAAAGTAGAAGGAAGCAGAGGGTGATAAGAAAGCCTTGAAGGAGCCCTAAACCCTCCTAGGGAGAGACCTGAATGGATGGAACATTTCCTCAGCTGACCTTGGGAGTGTGAGGGGGCATCTGGAACAGTCTGTTGAGGGGTTGTGAGTGCCTGAGGAGTCTGGGGAATTCTAAATAGCTTAGCATGGCTGAAGGTTAAAACACAAGTGGGAGATCACGAAAAATGAAGACATCAGCTGAGCCCAGATCATGAAGCCATGGGCTAGACAGAGAAGGTTAATAATAAAAGAGCCTTATACTGGAAGCCAAGAGTCAATAGTTTCCCCAAGGAGGTTGTTTATCAATACCAAAGACACTGTGGAGAGTTCAAATAATATAATAACTGAAAGTGAGGTAATGGGAAGTAGGTGGTATTTATTTTTATCTGTCACTTGCTGTTTAGTGGGAGTGACTCTTTAAGCTCTGACCCTTGGTAAGTGTAGGGAAGACATTTAAATTAGTTACCCGCATTTCTGACTAAAAGGGGAGTGAGTTCTAGAATTTCCAAAAGAGTTTTATAATCCTTCCTCCCTAATCCTTGCCGATTAGGCTAACCTACAGGTTGGAGATCAGTTCATGGCCCGACTTTTTTGGCATCTTCAGTAGGTACAGTCCAACGCAACCTGATTTATCATTGTCACTTTAGAATTGGATGGGATTTCCATTCATACTGATGATTTAAAAAAGAAATTGAATACCAAGCACTTTTTTAGAACCTTTGTGTTAAGTAAGTTATCTCCATATTTAATTATCTTATACCTTAAATTATTTATCTTGTGAGGAAAGCTGTTTGTATCAGTTTGTAGATGAAAAATATGTAGGCTGGAGAGGTTAAGTATCTAGTCCAAGGTCACACAGCTAATAGGTTTTAGAGTTTGAGGTTAAGCTCAAGCAGTCTGCATTCAAGTGCTAGGATTCCCTTTTCTGTGACTACTTGCTTCCTACAGTAAACCAGTATGCATTTGCTGGATTAATGGGTGAATAAACAACTGAATTAGAGAAAAATGATGGGTTAATTATTTCTTTATCCAGATTAGTAAATCTGAGTTTAATTTTTTTCTTCCTGTTGATAGTAGGAAGGGGCGTGTGTGTGTGTGTGTGTGTGTGTGTGTGTGTGTGTGTGTGCACGTGCTTCGAAGTGTATTCTTTGGTTACTACAATCTAGCTCCTAAATAAATATTGCTTGACATATAACACATCTTGAGAATTTGATTTGTTTCTGGGTAGTTGGGAATTGTCAAATGAGGTTTCCTTTCTTGTGTGGCTCATGAAGTCTTGGATGCTGGGGGTGATAGTGGTACCATAGATCGGTTACCCTATGGGACAAGAGTAGACTACCATGGGTACTGCCATGAGGTGAAACTGTGAGCTGTTCCCCACATAGGATGGGACAAAGGCCAGTCATGAGTGCTGTGACCTTTGTAAGCCAGGACTGGGGAGATACCAAGATAACTAAGTGACCATGTGTAGCTGAATACAACAGAAGGGACATTATTCTTCAGGTTTATGACTTTCTTTTTGCCTGTCATACTGTGACCTTATGTAGCAGTTATGCAAAATGGGGCTATAATTCTTATCTTTGGAGATGAAATGAATGGTAAAGGAAAATGTTTGCTGGGCTCATAGAAAGATTGACTTACCATGTCTTTATAATAAACAGAATAACTTTGTATCAAACAATTAACTTTCCTACTGTAGAAATGCTTTTAAAAGTTAATTTATGTATAATGCCATACAAATATCCGTAGAAGACTTTTTTTTTTTAAACCAGAACAGGGGTTTATTTTGTGTTTTTAATTTTTTTAAAGAAAAAAAAAAATAGGAAAACCTCCTGTAGTCACATTGTTTGAATAGGTGATTGTTACAATTTGGCCTCTTTTGAGGACTTGAATTTCTTTACTGTTTAACATCAATGACCAATATAGAGTTGTCATAGGTTTTATTTACAAATGATTAATATGACTTGTGAATAGTCACACTAAAAATATAAACAACAAAGTGAGAGTCATATAGGTATCTTTTTTAAAACTAAATAAACTTGAAATTACCAACATTTAAAAAACTATTTTACTAGCCTTGTATAGTTAATATGTATTACATTTTATTTCTTATAGCTTAATAAATTGGAAGGTGGAGTTTATTTGTACAAAGCAAATAAGGAGATATTTGTGAGAATGGACCTTTGAATGGAATGATAATTTTTCTATGTTATAGACTACATTATGACATGTTTCATGAAGAGCAATGTGATACTGGAAAAAAAATAACTTGTACGTGAGAAGATTACTGTGGACCCAGATTTGCATAGAATATGTTTGCAGGAAGTTCCTGGTTTGAGTTTCAGCTGGGGAAGCTTCTTCTTGACCTATCCAGTGAGCATCTAGCAGGACTCACTTTGTAATTTTTAAAGTACAATTGTGAATAAGATATTAAACTATTGAGAAGGTGAAGAAAACTGTTGTTGTGGTGGTTGTTGTTTGGGACCCCAAAATGAGATGGACTCGATCAGATGAGTTTTCAGCAAAGGAACACAACAACAAAAACTATTATCAGGAAGAGAGCAGATGACTTTTATACATTTTGCATAAATAAGGGATATTTAGCAGTACTGTTTTCCAGTTTTCCTCTCATTCTCTTTATTTCAGTTTTATCTCATTAAAAAGAAGAGTGGAGGTGACTTGCCTTAGAGATCTTTCTGATTTTTGAGTTCTTTTTGCTTGTACCTTTATAGACCTAAAATGAAATCGTACACTGAATATACACGGAATTAAGAAAGCCATTGGGAAGGAATGAAAATCTCATTAAACTAGACTGAATAATAAGACAGCTAGGTAAACTTGGAATAGATAAAGACATTTAAAGCAAAGAAGAATGGACTTTAAAATAAAATAATCTAAATTGACTTAAAAGTAAAACAATCTGTAGAAAATTATATACTATAAAGAAATGCGTGAATGTGTTAACCATTAATGTTTATATTTTAAAAAGAATTATAGTGGGAATGATTTAGTCTGAGACTTCAGGCTGTCGCAGTTAAATTGCTATTTTATGCCATCACTGTATTCTTAATGATTGGAACGCATGTGTCAGTTTGTTTTTATGTATCTTGGTCATGGGGAAATATGTTTGTATAATTTAAGGCCTTTTCATTTATTCCCCCTTGCATTTATATAATTATACAAATGTGTTAGTTTCCTACAATTGAGAGAACATTCTGTTGTTTATAGATGAATAAGAAGTTATTAGAGAGTGCACTATTTTTACAGCTGTGCTCCAGGGTATCACGTTCTGAAGAGGTCAGCTGGGCATGACCTCATGGGCGTGAGTATTTGGGACAATTCTAAAAGAATCACAGGCCTGCAGAGTTGCAAAGCCAATGCAGCATGTCTGAGTGCAGGAGCGGGGAGGCATCTGGTCTGTTAATGCTGCCATAAGTTTCTCTTAGTAGCATCTGTATTAAATACTGAATCTAAAGATAAGAGGACCCAGTAGGCTACAAGGGCAGTAAGGGGGCAATTAGGAAACAGCAGCATCCGTGGCTATGAAGACTCTGAATGATGTCCCGGTGCTAACTCTGAGCCCACTTAATAATGAAAATAAATAGGAAGGTAAAGAGGAGGAGGCTGAAGGTAATGAGTATTGAGAAGGGAAATATGGAGACTCGTGGTGGTTTCATTTCACTAATAACAGTGTTTGTGTTAAAAAGAGGAAAACATGATGACTTTAAGAGTGTATGAAATGAGAGAAATAGGATTTGTTTATCTGCTATGTGGAAGGGATTATTTGGGGATGTTGCTTAACTTTGCTGTCTTTACTTGGTATAAGGAGTCTATCAAGATTTGCGGCACAAGTTTGCTGATGGTATTTGTACTATTGGGTGCAAGTATCATTTGAAATTGTTTCTAAGATTTCTTACTTAATAAATTCTGAAATCCTAGCATTTTCCTGTCATTTAGAAAATATGTGTTCCATTCTCTATCACTGTTATTGATGAGAATCAAACCTTTTAACTTGGAATTCATATGCACACAGAGCTGTTGGCATTTGTGGTGTGTGCAAGTTCTACTGGAAGTCATTCATATAGCTGCTTCTGCAAAGATGACTCTTGCTGTTCCCTTCCCAGCCATGGCACCAAGATCTGTACATGGAAATTTTTTCAATTGAGTCGAAGTGACTCTTTCATTTTGGTAATGTAATATCAGTTCTTTATTTTTCTCATTATTAGCCTATTCTACTTTGCATATCAAGTAGGTTGATTTTTTTTCTTTTTTTTTTTTTTTTTTTTTCAGTACTAGGGGTTGAACCCAGGGCCTCAGCTTGCATACTTTGTAAGTGCTGCACCACTGAGCTGCACTCCTAGCCCATTTTTTTACCTTTTGAGATAGGGTCTTGCTAAAGTACGCAGACTGCCTCTGGTCTTAAACTTGAGATCCTCTTACTTCTGCCTCCCAAGTCGCTGGGATTACAGGCGTGCGCTACCACGCCTGGCTAGACTGATAATCTTAAGAGAAAGAATCAGTGATAAAACCTGCAATGTATCATATATAAAATTGTTATTTGACTTTCATCTACTCATATCTAGACTATTAGAATAAGAGTAGGAAAGAAGTTATCAGCTAATTAGATTTGAGAATTTGAGTAATTGACATAGCTGATTATTTATGGCAGTATAACTATTAACAGCCTGTTGGAAAAAATGTTTTTAAATCTAGTTAAATTATACTGAACTATTGCCTATAACATTTATTGTATTTCCATTGTGGAATAGTAGAAGCTTTTGGAAAATTAAAGAAAATGCTGCATATATCTTTCTGCTGAGAACATTTACCTTGTAATGTTGTGGGCAATTAAAATGCAATAGCTTCTTTCAACACATACATATTTGCATATCATTCATTAACTTGTTAACAAATACATATTGAGTATCTTCTGTGTGTCAGGCACTGACCTAAGAGCTGAGGATATAGCAGGAACAAGATAGATTTGGTTTCAACACTCATTGGGGACACTCATCCATATTAATCCATAATCATATAGATACATGATTGCAAATTATGGTTACATACTATAATGGTAAATGAAGATGGTGCTAGGAGAGAGGAGGATAGGGAAGCTTTATCTCTTTGACAAAGTCAGGGAGACATCTTCAGAGGAAGAGATGTCTTGAGGCCATATTGATTGATGGGGAAGCATTAAACGGGTGAAGGGGTTGGCAGATGGATATGGAGAATGAAGGAAATAGCCAGGGATAAATCTTAGGTATGTGCGTTGTGCACCTGAATGGGCAGAGGTGTCATTTGTTGGGATGGGGTTCACTGAGGGGAGACTGGGTTAAGAAAATGGTGACTTTTGGTTTTGGATTTGTTGAATTTAAGGTGACTTTGAGTTATCTAAGTGGGCAAGTAGTCTAGTGTCAAGTAACCAGTTGAACATACAGGGCTGGAGGAGAGGATAGGTTGAGAAAGAAATGTGGAAGCCTGCAGTGTATCGATGGTGTTTGAACTGAGGTGGATGAGAGGGGAAGAAAGGGCTTGGTGCTGACACAGGAGGAACTCCAGCTTTTAAAGTCCGAGTACAAGGGAGTGAAGGCTGCAAGTTTAGGCAAGGGTGGCTGGAGAAGGACCAAGTGAAGATGGCCCACTCTCACAACATCTAAGTGGGGAGGGGTGTGTGTGTGTGTGTGTGTGTGTGTGTGTGTGTGTGTGTGTGTGCATGTGTGTTAGCTAGGGCTGCTGTATTAAGTACTATGAACTGTGTGGCTGAGGATGACAGGTAGTTACTGGCTTGGTTCTGATATCAGGGTGTCAGCAGGGTTGATTCCTTCCGAGGGGTGTGATGGAGAATATCCCAGGGCTCTCTTTTAGCTTCCAGTGACAGCCAGCAATTCTGGGGATGCCTTGGCTTGTCATCACTCTAATCTCTTCCTCTGTCTTCATATGACATTCTCCCTGTGTATCTCTATTGTCTTAAAAGGACACCAATCATGTTGGATTAAGTACCAACCTCTCTCTAGTATGACATCTAATAGCATATGCAGTGACTCTGTTTCCATATAAGGTCACATTCTGAGGTACTGAGGTTAGGACTTTCATGTCTTTTGGGGGGGTAAAATTCAAGGCATAACAAGAGGACTCAAATCCAATTCAATGTAAGGCCTTCCAGGGCAGATAGTGACAATTGAGTTACATGTTAATACAAGGCAGACAGTATTTTTGTGTCCAGGGATGTCCAAATCAAGTATTTATGGTGGCTGAAATGAATGTGATGGGTAAGAAGGAAAGAATCTCTAACAGGGAAGAATAAGATAGGAAAACTTTTTTTTTTCTTTTTTTGTGGTACTGGGGGTTGAACCCAGGGCCTCGCACCTGCATGCTTTGCAAGTGCAGCACCACTGAGCTGCGCCCCCAGCCCATTTTTCTGACTTTTTGAGACAGGCTCTCGCTAAGTTATGCAGACTGCCTCTGGTCTTGAACTTGTGATCCTCCCGCTTCTACCTTCGAAGCCGCTGGGATTACAGGTGTGCGCTGCTGCACCAGGAGCTAGGAAAACATTTCTTAAAGGAGCTGAACTTTGAATTGGGCCTTAATGGATGGGATTTAGGATATAAATTTTTGGAAAGTGGGAGTACATAGGGTACTATTAGAGGTAGCAACCTGCACACAATCTTGAACTGGAGAAGTGTTCCCAGGCTTTAAAAAAGAATCTGTTGTATGCCAGTTAACATAAAAGAATCATGTACCTGCTAGTATCCCCTTATGCGGAAGGAATATTAAAGATTTGTGCATGACAGGGAGTCTTTGGTGAGAATAGACTGAGTCATACATTCAGTTGATTTGGTCAGCAGTTATTTACTGTGATTTTACTACACACCAGGCATTGTGCCAAAGGCTGAGGCTACATCGGATTTTGATTAGGCATTTCACTTCACCTCCAACACCCCTGTGCCTTGTTTTTTTTTTTTTTTTTTTTTTAAACAGAGTCTTATTATGTTGCCCAGGCTGTCCTCTAACTTGTGGGTTTAAGCAATCCTTCTTTCTCAGCCCCCAAGTAGCTGGGACAACAGACATGCACCACTGGCTCCATATCAACCATCAATCATTTTAACACACAATTTGTGGGTGAAAACATGAGGATTTTCTCTTATGACTACATCCATTTTCAGAGACATGAATTTAATAATAGTAACTAATAATAGTTGAGCAGCTTACTTAAGGCCAACTATTGTAAATGTTGTTGTTAGGTGCCGTTGAGTCAGTGTCTGACTCATGGTGACCCTATGTACAACAGGTGAAACAGTATTGTTATTGCTTCTCTGCTATTCATAATGGCAGATCATTTTTTGGAAGTGGGTTGCCAGGTCCTTCTCCTAAGCCTACAGCACCTGGTGTTTCTAGGTGGTCTCCTATCCAAGTACTATCCAGGCCTGACCCTGCTTAGCTTCTGAGATCAGATAGGATCAGATGCCACAGTGCTATGGCTGCGGGCCACTATTCTAAATACGCTACCTAAATGAGCTAATTTAATCTTTATTAAAACCTTATGATGTAGTTTCCACTATATTTTATAGACTCTAAGTTGCCATCATTTATAGGATGGTATTTGTTGTAGCTCTAAGAAAGAAATATAAGGCTTCTGATTAATTGAAAGATGCCACTGATAGTGAGATACATTTTGATTTCAGAAATTTTTAACATAGCAAAGTGTGTATGTCTTAGAATTGGTGGACAGCTAACATTTAATGGCATATGGCATCTATATGCAAAATATGAAGATGCAAAAATGGAAGCACTGAGAAGGTGAGTAGCCTGTGCTGGGTTATATATGGGTTCACAGTGGAGCCCACATTTTGACTCAGAGGGCTGGTGCCAGAGCCCACTGTGCTCCATCCTCTGTCCCATGACTGCAAATCTTGAGTACTTTTCAGGTTCCTTTTTTCATATGTTGAGAGCCTGATAATGTTTCAAGGCTCTCGTCTGTCCAAGTTTTGGGGTATATTACAGCAAGAAAGGTGTGTGCAGATCTGCAATGTACAACTGTGATTTGGTTGATCTGTAACTTTGCCAGGTTAATCTTTTGGTTTGGCACTTTTGATCAGCCTGAAGTGTGGCCAGTCACAGTGATACATGCCTGTAATCCCTTAGACTCGGGAGGCTGAGGCAGGAGGGTCTGAGTTTGAGACCACAGGCAGCTTGTACAATTTAGCGAGACATTGTCTCAAAACAAAAAACAAAAACAAAAAAAGGGTCTGAGTGTGTGGCAGGGTGCAGCTCAGCGGTACAGCCTTGCCTCTCCAGCGTGAGGCCCTGGGTGCAACTCCAAGTATTGAAACTCACCACTGCCGCAGCCACCAAGTTAACAACGAACAAGGATCATAGTGGTGGGCCAGGAGATGCAAGGGAAGGTGAGGACGGGGTAAGAGTGGGTGACTTCTTGTGGAAAATGATGCGTCTTCAACCCCGTTCTAAGTTTCACTTCCGCTAAAGGCCACATTCAGCACCCCGCACACCCCAGGCTTTATCTTGAATCTCTTGGTTGTCATCAGAGCTGCCTGTCATGTTGCTAAGTTTCATTTCCTGTGAAGTTCCCTTTCCTCTGGTCTCAGGTGGCCTTGTAGGCATCTCTAGCTCCAGGACTTGTGGGAAAGGGCGCAGGTGCTCAGTGAAGGATGGGAAAGTGCGAGCAACCCGCTGAATCAGCAGTGAGCGGTGGGGTGCAGTGTGATCACCTTTCCCTTTTTTATATTTCTATCATCATAGGGGCGTACAGTGCTTTTTGGTACATGGGGTTTTTTCCTTTCCTTTTTTTTTTTATGTGGTACTGGGGGCTGAACCCAGGGCCCCGCGCTTGCATGCTCTGTAAGTACTGGACCACTGAGCTGCACCCCCAGCCCATTTTTTACTTTTTGAGACAGGGTCTCGCTAACTTACACAGACTGCCCCTGGTCTTGAACTTGCAATCCTCCTGCCTCTGCCTCCCAAGCCGCTGGGATTACCGGCGGCTCCACCGCACCCCGCGCTGGGTTTTTTCTTTAAATAGATTAAAAAAAAAATCAGATGTTCATATTTTAGATACTTTGAAACTATTTGAATAATAATGTGGAGGAAATTTACTCTTCTAGTGGGCTGGAAGTAGCTCTTCAAGAGGAAGTAGTTTTCATCTGGATCCTGAGCCTTGAGGTTTGAGGATATTGTAACTTCATGAGTAAGAATCGAATTCATAACACGCCTTTAGAAGAACTTGTCCTAAGCTAACCACTGTGGTCCTGAGAGGTCTCACCATGAGTGCTGGTTTTCTCACCTTGCAGCTGTAAGATGCCACTCTCTGCCGGTTGGCTAGTAACAGAGCTATAAAGTTGGAAATAGCTCAATACTTTTCCAACAGATGCCAGCTGAGTACATTTTCATACCTGCTTCTAAAACAATGTGATTTTCTTTACCTGCTAAACATGTAGCCTGACCAATATTCCCTCTTCAGCAGTTCCCTTATAGAAATCATCACAAAACTTTGTTGCTGTCATTAGGTGCTGTCCAGTTGGTATCCGACTCATAGTGAGTGACCCTACATACAACAGGGGAAACACTATTGTCAGTGCTTCTCTGCTGTTCATAAGTTTTTCAATGGCAGATTGATTTTTGGGAGTGGGTTGCCGGGTCCGTCTCCCAAGCCTACAGCACCTGGTGTTCCCAGGTGGTCTCCCATCCAAGTACTAACCAGGCCTGACCCTGCTTAGCTTCCGAGATGTGATGGGATTAGATGCCACAGGGCTACGGCTGAAGGCCACAAAACTTTACCATGCCTTAAATTCTTCTTCATTTTTCCTTTTTGTAGTGATATTTTTCTTCTCTGGATGTTCCCATTAGTAGTGGGTTCTACCTAGTAGTCTTTGAATCAACACTCTGCCCTGTATCAGTAGAACTCATTTTATTGTCTTAGGTTGTGGAAGGTGTGATGAAATAGGACTCCACTAATCTTAGAGAACTAATTGTAGGGGAGATGGAAGTGCACATACCTATGATGGCAGGATATCAATAACCACAGAAATAGAGGTGTGGGGGGGGAGCAGAAACAGTTAAGGGATTTCTGAGGAGAAAGACATGAGTTTCTTAGAGGGGCTTGGGAAAACCTTGGTGGAAGGGAGAGAAGTTCGATCAGTGTTGTTGGCTTATCTTTAGAACTGGAGAAGAAGAACAATGATTGTATATTTTGGGATCTGTAGTTTATTTCCAGAAAGAGGGACACTCCAGAGAGCAGTTCTCCAAGTGGTTCTCTGTGATGAGATGCAGATCCTATATTTTCTCTGGCTGATGTGGTAGCCACTGACCACACATGGCTTTGGGGCACTGGAAATGTAATTAGAGCAACTGATTAAATTTTACTCAATGTTACTTTAAAAGTTAACTCTAAGCAGTCACAGGTGGCTAGTAGCTACCATATTGGCCAGACAGCCAGACAAAACATGTGTATCACTAAGTCAGTATGATGATTTTGGATAATTATCTTGCTTATGAATTTTAGAGACTTTGGCTTTTACTTTTCCACATAGTTTGCCATAAATGCTGGACACATCATTTTCCACATTGCCATAAATGCTAGCACTGAAGCATTCATGCAAACACATCTTAAAATGCAACAAGTTATTAAGAAATGATGAGTAATCAGTTAAATTAGTCAGCAACACTCTCTACACCCTCATAATGCATATACTGTATGCACACACACAAAAACATGCATGTGCACACATACATGCATATGTGTGAGCCTTCTCTGTCTCTGTCTCTGTCTCTCCCCTATGGCTTCTTGAAATTGAGAAAGGGAGAAACGTGATGTTTTTGGATGGATCACTGTTTTGAAGGACAGGTAATGTCCCCTTCTACTGAGGACATATCATATTGGACAAAGAAGAGACCCTGATAGAAGGAAAGAGCCATCTCTGTCTTACAATGACTCTGCCAAAGGGTCTCAAGTAATTCATAGTTTCTTCAGCTATAAAGTGGCAATAACAATACCCACTATCTGCTTCAAGAGATAACATATATTTGGAAAAACTTCTTTTTGAGGTGTTTTTTCCAAACCGATATCTCAGCTGTTTTTATAATCCCACAGGGCATTTCTCTATTTGTTGACAGTGGTACCATAGATATGATTATACATATTTTCTCCTTGATCTTCAGTGTCCTCTGGCAATCTCTATATCTCTTCAAGACCCACTTGGAAATCTTTCCTTTTAAATTCTGTCCCAGTCTTGTTTTGGAATCTTCCATTCTGAGTCCTAACTGTGTTCCGCTCAGTTTTGACTTTGCCTGTCTCTGTGTATGGGTACTCACTATGCCCTGGACTTCCCAAATTTGCTTGTACACATCTGTACTTTATCTTTCTCATTAGCATGCAAACTCCCTGGGCAGAGGTAGGCTTTGGACTTTATTTTCTTGAGCTTATTAAAATTAATTTTACCCAGTGCTTTGCAGAGAGTGGCACTCTGAATATTGCACGGTGATCGTTTCATAGAGAACACAGGGCTTCAAGGGTCAGACTGACATCTTTGGTAAGCACTGTTTGGCTGTTTCCATCAGTGGTTTCAAGCTGTGTCAGGCACAGCAGTCCCCAGAAATGCTTTAAAAAATCTAGGTCCTCTGGCTCCATGAGCGTGATTCAGTAGGTCTGAGACGAGGTGCAGGAAGCATGAATTGTAAGAAGTTCAGAAACTAGGTAATTCCGATGTAGGTGATCTGAGGAGTCCTGTTTGAGAAATAATAGTCTGTATATTAAGATAGCCTGCAGCTGTAGCCCTGTGGCATTAGATCCCGTCAAATCTTGGAAGCTAAGCAGGGTTGGGCCTGGTTAGTACTTGGATGGGAGAACGCCTGGGAACACCAGGTGCTGTAGGCTTGGGAGATGGACCCAGCAACCCACTCCCAAAAATCAGTCCGCCACTGAAAACCCTAAGAACAGCAGAGAAGCACTGAAAATAGTGTTTTGCCTGTTGCATGTGGGGTCGCTATGAGAACAACAACAACTTATTAAGATACTTTTTTTGTGTGGTACTGTGGGGTTGCTGAACCCAGGGCATTGCACATACCTGGCAAGCACTCTACCACTGAGCTACACCTCCAAAACTCTTTTTATTTTTTATCTTGAGACAGGACTTCAGTAAATTACACAGGCTGCCTCTGGCCTCAAACTTGTGATCCTCCTGCTTCTACCTCCTGGATCCCTGGGATTACAGGCACTCGCTACTGCTCTTGGCTAAGATACCATTTCTAAGAACGATTTGTATAAACTTTTCTAGCAGTGGGGATATTATTTTTAAGAGAAGTATAGGATTTATTATTTTTTTAAAGAAGGGAATGGGAGAAGAGATAGAGGATTCTGTGGGTAAAACATCTGTTTAAATTATCTTCTTAAATGTATGCCAGGCTTGGTTGGACGCTGATATATCACATCAGAAAGGACTGGATAATGCATAAGATGATTTCCTCACGCCACAGTGATATGAAACACCTCTTCAGCTTTTCCTCAGAGCTCATTTGCCCTGGTTCTAAGCTTAGTTTTATCAGGCTTGATGAGCTGATCCCCTGGAGAAGATTAGGGTGGTCTGCGGAAAGCAAATGGAAAGAATATCACTGGTAACAGATGGCACATGGATTGCAAAAGTAATATCTGACAACCAGAAGTGAAAAAGGAAATAGATAAAGTATAAAAATCAGAAACAAGACCTGAAAAAGGTAGAGCAAAAATATAGGGGAAGTAGGAACGTGAAGAATGAAGGGACAAGCAAATGCATGAAGGCGTTCCTGGGAGGTACCCCAGGGGACAGTAGTGACTTGGTAGAGTTTCTACTGAGGATCTAAGTTCAGTAGGGCTGAGACCATGCCTTGTCCCTCAGATATTATAGTGTGTCACTCACAGGAGTGGCTCCAGAGGATTCTTCTAGAAATCAAAATAAATACACAAATAGGCTTGCTCTGACAGTCTATATGCATGATAATGGCCTGCAGAAATTTCCGTTCAAAGAGAGAGGCAAGTATTTTTTGGATTTTAGTGTGTTTGTTCTCAAATATTGTTGGTATATGAAGGCTTATTTGACATGCTTAGCACATAGTTCATTCTTGGGTTCTCTTCTTTTTAACGTGATTTTTCCCTCCTCTGCCTTATTCATATTTAAGTCATCTTAAAATACGTGGGCCATTTTCTTCAGATTATAAATGCCCATGCCTGTAACTATATACTAAAATATTTTGCATCATTGATCAGACTATAGCATACCAATGCCACATAAACATGTTGTTTGTTTGTTGTTAGATGTCATCCAGTGGAATCCGACTCATAGCAACCCTCATAGGGTTTTCAATAGCTGATTGTGTTGGGCTAGCTTTGGGAGTGGATTGCCACATCCTTCTCCCATTTTTGCTGGGCTGGGCATCGAACCCAGGTCTGCAGAGAGTGTGGAGCAGTGCTCTACCCACTGAGCTAAACCCCAGCCCCCACATAAACATAGCAGAAAGTCTTCAAAAATAGTCAGATTTCACTATATAGATAGAAATCTGTGTATACCAATTTGAAGATGTCTCTTTTCATATATCTAATGTGGAATCATATTTTATGTGGCTAATTATCCTTTAATAGATCACAATGGTTTCCCTGGACTGTGGTATATCTATTAAAATAGATATTTTGGCATGCTTACTAATTAAGAATATGCATATTATGGGCCATATAGTAAAAAAAGGCCATGTTTAGATACTTCAAAAATTCTATACCTGCTTTCTAAGTGTTTTAGATTCATATCTCTAAACTTGCCCCATTTTAACTGAAAAAGAAAAAAAGTTTTTATTTGATTTTATTATATTTTTTTAGAGACTGAGTCCTTCCATGTTGCCTAGGCTGGCCTTAAATTCCTGGACTCAAGTGAGCCTTCTGTTTTAGCCTCTTGGCTAGCTGGGCTACAGGGCATGCCCCTGTAACCTGGCTGAAAAATTATTTTTGATGTTGTATAAAATAAATTAAATTGTCCTTGGTTACTTGGCACTTTATTTCAAAAGTGCAGTTTTGATCAATTATAGAACTTAGAATTTGTTTTTCTCTGGAAGAGGAAAGAAGAGATGAGAGGAAGGCTTTTTCCATAGGTATACATTTAGTTTTAGGCCATATTCTGAAATAAAGTAAAGTATGTCTTTGACAGCCATTTCCCACCACTTAACACTTCTCTCAACACACTGGGCCTGAAGGTACTGGGGTATTAAAATTAACTCTAGGTCTCAGATTGCTATATTTTATTTTAGTCAAAACTATGCCCTCTAAATTTCCTAGTTCTTGAATCATCTCTTTTTTTCTTTCCCTATCAGCAACCCCAGCTAACAATGACATATGTACCTATTCTGATTTTTTTTTTGAGTTAGGGTCCCACTATTTAGTCCATGTTGGCTTGGAACTCATGTAGCAAAGGCTGGCCTCACACTTTTGATCCTCCAGCCTCAGCCTCCTGAATACTGTGTTGCAGGCTTGTGCCACCACACTCGGCTTACTTGTTCTGATTTTTGCAATGGAACTGCATAGAAACAAGGATGAATCTTATGCCATTTGCGTTTTTAGGGATTATCTTTTATGGGTAATAAGACACATTCATAACTAACTTATTTGTCTAAAAGTCAGAAGATGCAAAACAGGAAGCATAAACCAAGTGCAATAAAAATTCAGAGAAAAAGATTATATTGCAGGAAGGAGGAGGGATTCTATGGAAGATGTGGACCTTGGGGCATCCTTGGAAACAGGTGGGGTTGAGAGATGGCGTTTCTGGTGGAGATACTACAAATGAAAGTAGGATCATCGTATGTGGCTGCACAAGAGTCAGATATTGCTAAACTCTTGAGAACACCATTCACATAGACTGTCATAGGCTGTAAATGAAAGCCACGAGGTAAAAATGTGCAGGGGTCTCGGCTCTGATCAGATAATCACAGGGAGCATAGTCTAGAGTTTTGGATCCTTTGGGAATAGATTTTTTTTTTTTTTTAATAGATAGGTTCTGACTGTGTAGCCCAGGCTGGCCTAGAACTCACTATGTAGCCTGTGCTGGCTTTGAACTCTTGATCTTCTTGCCTAAGCCTCCTGGAGTGCTGGGATCACAGGCAGCAGCCACCAAGCCACAGCCATTGTGATGAGTCTTGAATGAAAAATAAAGTTACTTCACCCTTTCCTTTGGACTGTTGAACTAAATGGACCCCAAGCCCTCTCAACTTTGAGATTTTATGAGTTCTCTAATTTACCAAGATAGGGCTGAGGAAGATAATTTTGATCAATGGAGTGACTCAGAATTTCAGAAGATGAATAATTAGCTAACAACATACAGGGTAAATTGAATGGAGAACTTATTAGACTTTGTTGTTGTTGTTAGGTGCCGTCGAGTCGGTATCCGACTCATAGCGACCCTCTGTTCAACAGGGGAAACACGATTGTCAGTGCTTCTCTGCTGTTCATAGGGTTTTCAATGGCAGATTGATTTTTGGGAGGGGGTTGCCAGGTCCTTCTCCCAAGCCTACAGCTTCTGGTGTTCCCTGGCGGTCTCCCATCCAGGTACTAACCAGGCCCGACCCTGCTTAGCTTCCGAGATCTGACGGGATCAGATGCTACAGGGCTACCACTGCAGACTGTTAGACTTCAGATGTGTTAAAAATGGTTCCAAATCATTATGGCCATCAAAATGAAGTTGGAGTAACACATCAAACTGGTGCTCTTGTGGAGGTCACAAGATTCACCCTAGTCCTATCCTAGCCCCTACCCTCCTCTGGATACCATATTTATTGCTTTTATATCATACCAAGACCTCATTTCTCTTATTTTGCATTTGGCATTTTTCTTAATAAGCTTTGTTAAATGACTTCCAGCTTCCAACTTTCTTTCGCCCTTTGTGCCTTGTCCTCCACCCCCACCCCATGTGTTCTCTCTGCCTGCAATTTTGCAAATAGATGTTTTTGGATTGGTCCTGGGCTCGAGATCTCTCCTGTGTACCACAGAGTGGACAGCTTGTTGATGACAGCTGTTTGTTTTGGGGTTGTGATTCCCTTCTTTAGCTTCAGCTCCATGAAGCAGGAGCGCAAGGAGGAGGCTTGTTAATAGGCTGTTAGAGCAGGATAGGGGCCAAGTAAGGAGGCTCGAATTATAGGGTGAACATGGAATTCATTCATTCATTCATTCATTCATTCATTCATTCATGGCTTAGTGAGACTCCGGTTTAACATGGTTCCCCATTCTGGTCTTGGTTTTATTGCTTTGATCTTTCTCCCCTCAAAGTCTCTGAAAAGTTTAAGATTTCTTCACAACAGCTGATTCCAGGGGTCACAGCAAGACCTCTGGTAGTGTTAGAAGGTGACAACGCTGGGACAGAAGCAGCTGGTTTTATTTTTGGTTTTTGTCAGGTGTTTGTAAGCTGAGAACTGTCTGTATTCAAACAATGTGATTTGGTGGTATATATGAGCTCCTGGAGAAGTAATGGGTGTGGTACAATTAAAAGGATAAAAGTGAACAATCCTTAACATCACATTCTAAAGTAAACGCCTATAAATCTGGGTATGGATTCATGGCTTGAAGAATATGGATATAGTCTGAATCATTCACAGTCTCATTTTGTATAAGTTTGAGTCTTTGGTTTTGGAGCTCTGGCCATTGCTGAATTCTTGTGGAATAGTCATTGTTTTGACGTAGGTCAGTATGTTTGAGAGATTTTGTTTTGGAGCTGACCGGATTACTATAATTCATTTGATCTTGTCAAGTTTTTAATTTATCACACAAGCAATATTATACCACAAATACAGAAGACACATAACTATCCCATAATCTTCTATGGTGTATCAATTTGATTAAAATTTTTTCCTTGTATACTCTGTGGTCTTTGTTAGTATATACACATTTGAAATAGTTATAGTAGTGCTATTGATATATCCTTATTTTCAAAATCTTACTGTTGTAAACTTTCCCATTCTACTAAGTTCCATATTTTAGTTTTAATGACTGAATAAATATGAATAATCTAATATTCACAATTTCTAAAAATCCCCTTATTTCTGAATATTTGATTTTTTTCCTGTGGTGGTTTTATCAAAGGGTCTGAATATTTTTATTATACATGGTCCCTATTTTCGGATCATTTTCCATTTTTCTCAAAATTGCACCAAAGTAAAAATTTTCACTGCACTGTTTTGGTTTGCACTTTAAAAATAACGAGTGGTTTTTCTCTATTAATTATATTTCTTGTTCTGAATTGATTTATCACATCTTTTCTAATTTATTTCTTAGTTAATTTTGAAAAAGAAGTTTCTATGGACTGTATATTTTAAATATTAATTCTTTTTGCTTACACTTAGTTTTATTTCTCAATGTGATTTAATTTTTATTTTGTTTTATAAGTTTAACAATTTTAGCTTAGCCTTGTTTGGATTTTATTTCTCATTAGTTTTTCATGAATGCTTTCGAAGTTATTTTTAAGTTGCAGTCATAAACATAGTGTGGTTCTCTGAGTATCATTACTCATGTTGCTTCTTAGTCTACTGTCAGCTGGATTGGATTCTTTTAGAATTGTATATTCTAGAATGATGGGATGGATAAGCCAAAAAGCAACTAATCTCCAGTTTTTACCTTTACTATTTAGATAATTTAATCAATCATGTAATATGTATTAAATGTAGATTTATTGACTGAGAGTTTAGATAGTAAGTGAAAATAATATCTAAGAAGGTCTGAATACAGTGAAGCTGGCTGGTAAATTAAGAAATATGGTCAACCTCAGGTTTTAAAAGCAAAGATAATTACATCCTACACTTATATGTTAAAAATACTACATTTGGAAGTTTATTTTTCCATGTTTTGCAGTGTGTTGATTTTAAAATTTAAGTACTAATAGTGGTTTTTAAAATGCAGTCTCAAATCACGGATCATTAGCGAAAATCATTTTAGCAGGCCCTTACTGATTTTCCAAATTATGCTTTGTTATTTTTCTTCTGAGGCTCAGATTCTATTATGTAAATGTGAGGTACTTTTGGAATTTATAATGCATTTCAATATTTTCTTTTTGTTGGTTCAATTGATGTGTGTGTGTGTGTGTGTGTGTGTGTGTGTGTGTGTGTGTGGCACTTGGAGATTGAACCCAGGGCCTCGCACATACTTTCCAAGTGATCTGCCATTGGATTGCACCCCCAGACCCTTTTGCTTTTTTTTAATTTTAAGTCAGGGTCTCGCTAAATTACATAAACCATCTCTGATCTCATACTCACAATCCTGCTTCCATCTCCTGAGTTGCTCAGATTATAGGTGTGAGCCACTATGCCCAGCCTCAGTTGATCTTTTTGAGTAATCATTTAAAAATAATCTAAATTATCTGATAAATGTTTAGTTTATTGATAGTTGAACACTACATTTTCTCAACCCTGATTTATAGTTAGGAAGTCCATTATCTCTTCCAGTATTTCATCCAAGGAGTGGAAACTTAAAAAGCGAATGGAAGATTATTTTCCATTAAATAGTTTTGAAAAATAAATTATTGTATCAAATACATTATAAAATAAATGGGAAAGAAAAGTCATCTACACAGTTAAGAAAATATAATTAAGGCGGATTTAATAAATCATAAAGGAAGAGAAGTCATGTTTACTGTGTACTTAGGGCATACCAGCCTACTTTTGTCCCAGATCAGCAGATAGGAGAAACACGGGTGCCCAATGTTGCTTAATTGATAAGTAAGAGTGTGGGATGTTAAGCTGAATGTCTGATACACTTAGAAAGCTGAGAATGAATAGTGGGACACATGAAACAGAGATAATAAAGTACTCTTACAGAATCTTATAGGTTGTGGTTTTATGCTCAGTATTGTAGAGATGTTCTCATGGCTTGCTTTCTTTTTCTTTTGAGGGGTAAGAAAGGGGTATTTATGTCAGACTCTGATCATGCAATCAGTTGCACTGGGTTGCCCTATATTCATTTAAGAAGAATATACAAACTAAAGTCCATATCAAGCTAGGATTCACCCCGAGTACACTGATAGGAAATTTATTAGCTGTCCATGTGTGATCATGTTTGGAGTGAAATATCACAATCATCTCTAATTCTGTACCTACTGTGTTTTCTCATAAGCTTTACTTTGCCTTTTCAAGTTTGATATTCTATTGAATAACAAAGGAAAGTGTACGTGACACTGGAATCATTTTTCTCTGGCATTTTTTTTTTCAAATTTTTAATGACTATGTTTCCTGGGAATAATTTTTAAAGAGCAGTAACAAAAGGGAATAGGTAAATCCTATTTGGGGATGATTAGTGTATCAAGTAGAAAGTGAAAGTAGAATATGTGTCCTTGAGTTCATCTATATGATTTTCTACTTCATTTGGAGGTATTTGTCAAATAGTTGAAATTCAGATAGGACAATTGGGTTTATAAGTCTAAAAACTATTAAAGTTCAAGTTCTATATTGATATAAAGTTTCACGTTTGTGTTTAGTCTGCAGTGAGTGAACTTGCCTCATCTTGGTCAGTTCTTGCCCTGATCCTCATTCAGCAGCTCCATGCTAGCATTGTTTCTTTGTGTAAATAGGAAAATGATTGATCACTCTCAGGATACTTCCTATAGAAGAGGTCTTCTGAGAGTCACTGTAAGTAGAAAGTTGCTTTAGTTTTGGATATTTCTTGCTTTTTTTTTTTTTTTTTTTGGTTTCAGTAGACATGAGTAAAGCAAGAGGAGTGCGATCAATGAGAGAAATGAGTGCTGTAGCCTCTAAGAAGGCATGAGTGATAATACTTTCTTTCCAAATAAGTTCAAAAGGGTACCCCCCTAATGATTGTTTCACCCCTTTGTTTTGTTTCATTAAGCCTTGATATCAGATATCAGCATCAGTGTATGAGTGAATGGGAACCATTTGAGCCCTTTGCCCTGAGTATTCAGAGTCCATAAAAATGAAGTCTCTGAGCTGACACTGTACATATGTGAAGTACTGTGTTTCAGTTCAGAATTTCTTGAATTTACTCTTGGCAAGAAGGCTCTTGCACCTATAGATGAGTATTCGTGCTGTTGTTCTCAAGTGATGTAGATGACAGGGGAAGGAATAGCATTCACTTAACAGCAAGGGTAGATCTGTTGAAAATGTGCTCTCTGGCCTCAGAAAATTTTATGTTCAAATCATTGCTTTTTTTAAGTGTTTTCAGTGGCCAGTCATATTTGTTGGAATGCTTATAAACCAGTAAGCCCAAGGGTTTAAGTCCTATGTCTGGGTGATGTTGTGTTGTACAGTAGTAATTCTTTAAGTTGTTTATAGTAAAGGGAAAACACTGGAAAAAGACCTGTTTGCTGCTCCAAGTTTTACAACAAACGGACACCATTAGGAGTTTCAAAGTAGCTTCAGTAGTTCAATAGTTGAGATATTCTTCCCCTGACTCCCCCCGCCCCCCCACAACATCCTGTTTCATCACACATATTTATCATTTTATTCATCAGTTCTCCACCTGCCTTGTGGGCTGTTGTGGTTACTGTCACTCAGCCAAGAGACTGGGGAATGCCTCTCCACAAGCAGCATGGGGCTGTAGCTGGGGTGCTCAGAAGGTCTTGAACATTGTACTATCAGCATGGTAGCACCATAGATACAGATGGAAAATAAGTCAATTGGAGGTGTTGTCAGAGTCATCTGTAACAGACAAATTGTGGCTAGTCATGAAAATATGCATACTGTTTCTGGTAAGAAAACAATTGGTAAACAATATTTGAGGATGCTGTTCTGAGGTATGTAAAATCAAAGAGGAAAAATAACTACAAAAACAAAAGTCACTATTGAAGAAGGCCATTGTATTTGAATAGCTACTCAACAGATTTAAAGAATTTTGTCTGCTGGACAGCTTCACTTAGTATTAATTAGTTGTTCAGTTTAAAAATATTTAATATAGTACAAAGTGCAATATGGCATGTAATAGCATAGCATAGTATATTGTAACACTGGCCTCTTTGTTTCATAGAGAATTGACATGTTTGAAGAGTAGTCGCTAAGGATTTTGTAGATTATTATGTGTTTTGGTGTAGAATGCTGCACAGCTGTGGTGCCCATCATATTCTGTTAGGGAGAATGTCACATCAACCTGCCCTATCAATTGGTGTGGGTAGAGTCTGCCCAGCTTCTCCACTGTGAAGTGATTGCTTTTCTCTTTCTGAATTATATTCTTCCTGCATTGTATTCTTAGGGAGAGGAGAATTATGCTTTATCTCTTGAAGGGAGGGTGTATCTACATATTTGATTGATTGATTGATTTCAGTATGGACTCATGGATATTTATTTTATTCTTTGGATTATCATCCAATGTCATCATTATTTATTTTGTCGCTCATGAACATTTTCTAATTTTTGAATTTTTATTTTACTGAGTGCTCTGATACTGCACATAGTTTGGTGTAGCATGTATGACACCCCTGTTTTGCCTCTCTCTCCTCCACGTGTATTCGCACTCTCATATTTCAAACTGACAGAGTCAGTTTTGCGTCTCTGATTAACATTAAGGCCATTTTCATAGTCATGTTTTAATGTATGCACTGTGGGAGGAGAAGTCATAATGTGAAACTTCTTGTCAGCAGATTGGTGAATTTACCTGAGCAGTTGAGACTCAAGATTATGAGAACGTGTGACTAGGACCAAAAGCAGATTTCCAGGTAGGAAATCAAAATCATTTTCTTTAATTCTTTTGCATTTGTTTTTGCAGAAGTCAAATCATCATTTTCTTAGGAGATGCAACATCCAAAAAGGAAGGGTGGGATAGATACCTCGCTTGTGCTAGAAAATCACTTTGTGTTCTTTTTAAAGACTTTTTAAAAATTTCCCAACAGTAGTGTAATAGCTGAGCTTTGAAATGAGATTCGAGAGGCACTTGCAGAAGTATATCTATATGTGCAAAAGGATTCTGGATTTGATCTTGATTCTCAAGGCCTATTTAAAAAGTAATCAGAGTATAAAGAAATTTAGATTTATCATGCTAGAGAAAGCAGCTATTGGTTATAAGATGTTTTGTGTGTCCCATAATATATTTATGAAATATGGATTGATTTGTATTTTGCACTTCTTACAACTTCCCCTGGATGTGATAAGGTTCTAAACACTCCCTGTAAGAAAGGGAAGGGGTAGGGGAGGCTCACACATCATATATGTTCTCCAGTTTTGGTATATGGATGTTATAACAACAAGGACAGTTTGCTAGCAACTTTTATTGTAGTAATCTTACAAAGAAAAAGTTAAAAAATAGAATTTACGCAGAGCACGAGACGACTGAAAATATGAAATACAAGTGGAGTTAATATTATGCAGTGATCCTTACTGCTGCTATTAGAAGTATAAAAAGCCGTGTGATCCTTCCATCTAAACTAGAGATTTCAGCTCCATGGCAACGTGCAGTACCTTGTCTGTCAGAGGGTGTGGATACGCAAATGCCTTCAAAGCACAGGGATGGAAGTTTGGGGAGAGAAACCCAGCCCTGCATGGTTTGCCCACGCATTTTTATGTGCATGTTATAATCAGGCCTTTGTGCAAGGAGGCCCAATAGGAGTCCGTGTCAGCAGTCCACTGGTCTTTTACGTTTGCTAGCATGGCCATCATCACCCACCTCTCCTCTCTCTCCAGCGAGGAAGTAAGAAAAGATAATTCAAAAATGCTACTATGAGAAAGATACTCTTCTACCCTCTTTTCTCAGGATTTCAGCATAGTTGTTGGGTTTCTGGGTGTCCCTAGGGGGCATTTGGCTGCTGCTTTCCACAGGCTCATTCCACAGAGAGCTATTGTAGTTTCACCTACACTGGTGAAGGCTGCAGTGGGCTTTGTGCTCTGGGGAAGGGGCCCGTACTGCAGGTCGTCGCCTGTTCTACCAAAGTGCCATGTGGCCATGCAGTGAGTGGTTGGTGAATAAAGTATTGCTGCCCACGCTCTCTCGGGGTCTGGCTCAATTATCCGTCATCAAGTTTCTTCTGTTACTTTGCTTTACAGCTGCACCATTCCCTGTGATCCCTGTGTCCTTTGCTTAGCTCCTGCCTTGAGAAGGGCTACATCATTACTTGACTATCTGCATGTCTGTGCTCCAGTGCTGCATCTTTGTCATGACAGGACAATCTGAAGGATTTTCTTTGCTGTGTTTTAGTTTGTTGTTGTTGTTAGGTGCATCGAGTCATGTCCAACTCATAACAGCCCTCACAGGGTTTTCAATGCTGATTGTTTTGGGATTGCCTTGGCAGTGGATTGCCATGTCCTTCCAGTTTTGTGGTGCTGGGAATTGAACCCAGGAACTCAGAGACTGCAGAGCAGTGCTCTACCAACTGAGCTAAATCCCAGTCCGTGTTTTGGTTTAGCTGATACTAATGACTCTGAGAATAATCTTTAGTAAGTCTTGGACCATTTTTGTTCCACTTAAGACTTGAAGTTGAGTATTGATCCCTGGGTTCAGGGACTAGGGCTCCGATACATATCTTATTTAATGTGGTTCTTTACCCTTTTTCTTTCACTCCTGAGCCTTAGCCCTGCCCAGCATCTTGGATGGTTCTGGTGGTGGTAGAAGAGGATTACTAATGGGAAGCTGAAGAGAGAGAGAATGTTATCCTATGCAGCCATTAATATGACACCTAAATGTTGTCATCTAACACTTCAAGCCACTTTCTAGTAGAGTTCACAAAGAGAAATGATCTAGTCCTTCCCCATTGTTTGTGTTTAGAACATTCTTTCTGGATTTACTTAAAAAAACTAACCAATTATGTCCAACAAAGATTACCTGTACTACACGTATAGCAATTTATATATACCATATTGATTTCATTTATTAATTCAGTTATTTAAGTATTTAAGTATATATTCAACTAATATATACAATGTTGATTTCATCTGTTAATTCAGCTATTTAAGTATTTTTGACTTACTGGTGTGTGTTGGCTTTAGCATGCAATAAAAGAACAATCATGTGTCTAACCTTGAAGGCTAATGGTCTTGAAGCAAAGAATAAATATAGCAAAAAAAAAACCCCAGTAATTTATAAAATAGGCTATCTGAGAAGGATACTCAAACCTTAGCTATGCCATGAAAGCAATGCTTGAGCTGCATCATGCAAGGTGGGTGAGAATTTGGGTATTCCAGGAAGATAAAGCCCTAGGGTGCAGAGCACAGAAATGGGGAAACAGCAAGGTGCTTTCCTGAGTAAGCACTAAGTGGTCACATGGCTGGGTTACAGGGTGAGTAGAAAAGAAGTGGAGTCACAAGGGAAGGACCAGGTCAAACATTCTGTGTTGTGCTGGTGTTTTTGACCTCTGTCCTCTACGCAAGGGGGAGAGACATGCTCATATTTGCATTTAACAAAGCTTGCAGGCAGCATCATGAGAATGCATCAGAGAAAACCAAGTCTGGATTTGGGAAACATGTAGTGCAGGCAATTTGTCATCTTCACAGGAAAGAGAAAGTATACGCTTGAACTAATGCTTTGATATCGAGAATAGTGTGTACAAGCTGGATTGTCAAGCTTGGGAAACAGTGCTAAATGATTTAGTCATTGTGAAGTGTGTACTGCAATTTGGGTGATAAGGTGGGCAGCCGTGCTGTTACCCAGGGTAAGTAAGATGAGCAGGCCTTTGAGAAAAGCAGTGACTTAGGTTTTAGATTTGTTGAGTGATCTGTGGACAGGTGTGGTCCGTGGAAAGATCTCTGGCTTTGGGTTAAGAAAGTTTCAATTTTACTTCTCCAGCTTCTCATCTGTGTATTGGTATGTATGTTACTTAACCTCTGAGGTCCTTGGTTTCCTGGTCTGTAAAGCAGGGATGATAATTACTAATTTGCAGGCTGTTTGTGATAGGTGAAAGAGATAATCTCTATAAAGCTACTGACGCAAAGCTAGCTCTCCAATACAGGACAGATTACTATCACTGCAGTGTCTTTAGGCAAATACCAAGACTGGGAGCCTGGGGAAAGGCTTGCAAATGCAGACTTCAGAATCAACAGCATAAAAGAGAACAGAATTGGGCAGTGGAACTGAGACCACAGGCTCATTCATTCATTGGCTCATTCTGAGTCATTTGTTGAGAGCAGGTACATGCTAGCCTCTTGCAGGAACAAGGGAAGCCAATATGAAAGAGATTTAGCCTTGACCTCAAAGGTCTCAGCCTATAGTGTGAGACAAAGAAGGAAATCAAGAATTTTTTAAATAAGGAGAGGATCAGGGCAAATCAGTATATCCATATTTGTGTGTGTGTGAATATAACATGGGCAGAAAAAGATCTACATAGTTTGATGAACTTTCACAAACTGAACAGCATATTGATCAAAAGCCAGAACACCATCAGCATTCTAAAAACACTTCTCTCGCCCTTTTCCAATCACAATAGAACCCAAGAGTAACTACCATCCCGACCTTTAACATAATATGTCTTAATTTTGCCTATGTGTATACTTTATGTATTTTAAAATCATATACTGTGCTATAACCTCAATGGTATGTTAGTGAGAGTAAGTCATATGATTGTATGTAACAATCGTTGATTCTCATTGCTATATTGAGTTCCATTGTATGAATGTAATTTGTTGATTGTACAATCGGTGAGCTTGGGCTATTTTGGGTTTTGGCTATCACAAATGGTACTTCTATGGGCATCATAATATATGTCTGTAGGGTTTAGCCCAGGTGTGGAGTTGCTGGATCAGGGGCTTGCGTGTATTTCACTTTGGTAGTTTCTGCCACTTACCTTTGTAAAGTGAGTGTGGTGGTTTATGCTCCCTCCAACAATGCACATGGGGTCTAACTGCCCCATCCTGCTGGGCATTTTCACATTTCTCATTTTGCCCATCTGATGGTTTTTTCGAGGTGGAGCCTTTTGTAGTTTTAATTTTCATTTTTCTGATAGTTCTTGGAATGAACTTTTTGTTTTTTTGACCACTGGCTACTGTATTTTATGAAGTGCCTGTGGAGGCATCTTGTCCTCCTTTCTGCCTTTTTGCGGCAGCAATATGAAACTATGAGAATTGTTACTGAGGGCCTACCAGGAACACTCTAGCACTGGAATTAGGGAGGAGAGCAGTCAGACTTTATGCCCTTGTGAAGTTTGTAATTTTGACTATTCTTTCAAAAAGCTTGGCTATGCATAGGAGAAGTGAGATGCTAGACAGAAGAAGGGAGGAGGGCCAGAGCACATTTTTACATTAATGTGAACCTATCTATATAAGATGACAAAATAGAGTCCTTAGAGAGGGAAAGGTAGACGATGTAAGAATGATAATTGGTTGAGCAGAATTCTGGAATGGCCACTGTGATTTTAGCTCCAAAGAGATGTGGTTGGGACAGAAGATGTACTACCATGTTTTTGGGTAAAAACTGCGTTGAGGAAAGTTTCCTTGAAAAACTTATTTAATTTTATTTATTTATTTATTTATTTTGGTGTGTGTGTGTGTGTGTGTGTGTGTGTGTGTGTGTGTGTGTGAAGCAAAATACAAATTTATTTGTCTGGGGAACTGGATCATATCAATGAAAATGAGGATGTTTGGAATTGTCTCTGGAGAAAAGAGGAATGCTGAGCAGCCTTATGAAATGACAGTGCTAACACTTAGATTACCTGCAGCCGTAGCCCTGTGGCATCCAATCCCATCAGATCTTGGAAGCTAAGCAGGGTCAGGCCTGATTAGTACTTGGATGGGTTCCTGCCTGGGAACACCAGGTACTGTAGGCTTGGGAGACTGACTGGCAACCCACTCCCAAAAACCAGTCCTCCATTGAAAACCCTATGAATAGCAGAGAAGCACTGACAGTGTTTGGCCTGTTGTACATAGGGTTGCTATGAGTCAGATACCGACTTGATGGCACCTAACAACAACAACAACACTTAGATGGTTCCGCAGTAGTAGCTCAGTCTCCATAGCTGGTGATTTTCCTCAGCCACAGAAGTAGGTGCCACAGGAATAGAATAAACCATGATCCCCAATTGGTTTTTAGGATAAGTGTGAAGGACCAGGGAACAAATGAGTTGGGATGCCTATGAGAGGCAAGGTGGAGTGGTTTGCAGTGGGGACGAGACAGAAGAGGGAGAGAAGCCCAGAAGAGGAAGAGGAGGAGGGGGTGTTGGAGGAGAAGAGGAAGAAGGAGTGGGAGAGGGAAGGGAGGAAGAGCATGATCTGTTTGTTGGAAGGAAGGAGGTGAGAAAATAAATGTCTCTGGGAGGTTGAAGAATGAGAAGAATGTGAAGGTTGGGTGGTGTTCCAAGACTGACTGTAATAGCCTGTCACATTGACCCAAGTGATCTGAATTCTCTACCAGGGTTTTTGGAGAATAATCAAATAGTTTAGCAAATAACCCCTCAAAAAGGGGTTAAGTTTTAGCTCAGCTCCTGCACACACACACACACACACACACACACACACATACACACACACATATGTATATATATGTATATATATATGTATTTAATTAAATGGAGATTTCTGAAGAAGTTTCATGTGAACATTTTTCTGTAACATCAGCCATTAGTTAGTTCATTAAAGTGGTTTTGGATACTGAAGGTTAATGGAAGGACCCAAATGGTCACGTTGTACACTAAAATAAGGCACTGAGAGTAAAAATCTGATGCTTCAGAAACCTCAGCTGTAGGTTGGGCACCGCATTTGGAGTCCTCATTTGATCCACCCACTGTTCTCTAGTCATGTTTCCTTTATGGTACATATTAAAATAATAGAGTGTTAAAAATCTTTTCAATTAAATGTAGTACATGAAATGCTCCATTTTGTATGACACTCTCTGCTGAAGTCTAGAGAGTAAAGTTTACTTTCTTATAACACTAACACATACTCTTGGCATCAATAAAAGAGCTCTCCCTAGGAATTAACAGATTGAACATCCTGTGATTTATTTCAAGACTCAAAAAATTTATCTGGACAACTTGCTGAAAAAAAATGTAGATTTAGGGCTCAGTCCTGGAAATAATGGTGTGGGCTATCCTAGACTCAACTTTGAGAAGTCTCCCGTAAGGCTTTGAATTTTGGAAGATTGCTGTGGTACTTGGCACCATCCTATGTCATTTTTGACCAAGGAACAAATAACAAGAAAGGGAAATAAGAAAATAAAAATGAGCAAGTCAGATTGAGGGGGTCAAGTAAAGGGATAAGAAGTTAAGTCCTGAAGACATCCATCTATAGGATTGTTCATTACAAAAGGTAAATTTCAATGGGTGCTAGATAGAATCATGATTTTAAGATGAGGAATCAGAAACAACATGAAGTGTGTATGATTGCCTAAAAAAAGTTAAAAGTACTGTCTGTGAAGAGGTAAACTGGCTATAAGTTCAGACTTCACGTATTAAAGTTAAAGTGTAGCTGTAAGTTCTATTTTTCCAACAGCTTTCAAAATCATATTGTGATGGATATGCTATTTGTCATGAGTTTTTGGTCAAGGAGCAGGATTGCTACAAACAATTAAGTTGGATTATTTTGTTTTACTCGTGAATATCAAAGCATGCCAGTGAATTATCAAGGCAACCTTCAATTTCTAGTGTTTTACTAATGCTCCTGGAGTGGTTGTGAAGATTAAGTGACAGCTGAGGATAGTGTCTGGCATTCAGTCAGTGGGGACAGTTATGAGCACATATCCTGGACTCTAGAGTCTGTGGGTGCAAACTACTACCCCACCACTCACTAGCTCTATACTCTTGGGCAAGTTAACTTGATTCAGTTTCCTCCTCTGTAAAATAATAATAATAATAGTGACCGTGATAATAGCAACTGTTTCACTGAGGGAATTCTTTGTGCTAGACTCAAGTCTAAATACATTACACATAGGATGATTCATTTAATCTTTAACACAGGCTGATGTTGTAGGTACCACTGGGATTCCCACTGACGCTCTGAGAGTGTGATGAACTTGACCAAGGTCATCCAGCAAGTTTGTGGTGGAGCAGCTTTACAAACCTGGGCATTTATGACCTAGATCTCACTTCCTTGGTTACGGATTATTCCTGCTCCTCTCTGGCCAATATAGAGATGTAGGATAGAAAAGGGAAGGACTGATTGTTTCATGAGAATTATTATTATTTTTTTTGAATGGTGTATTTGCTTTTAGAATTGGCACATTCCCTTCAAGAGTGTTGGAAGGAGCCTGAACTCATGGGTCATGTATGTCATGAGACCTCACTGAACTCTATTTCCCTTTTCTGTGTAATGGAATAATTACACTTCTTAGGAGGGTAATGAGCACCTAAGTGGAATGATAACTGTAGAGCCCAGTCCTGGCACCATCTCTGACTCTAATCTCTGCTCCCCACATCCTACTCTAGTAGTGAGCATGCACAAGGACAGAGCCTTGGGCATTGCCTGCTGTTTTTTTTACATTTTAAGCCAATAGCATTCTGTGTTCTTCAGCATTCCCATATTTTAAACCAGTGATCTATATTGCAGGAGGTATGATTGATCCCCTTAAAAGGGCATGAAAATATTTACTCACATACCTTCTCATTTATCTAGTATATGCTGTTATTCATTACATTTAATGAAGGTAAGTGTAGCACATCTGTGCTCTCATAGCTTTGCATCCTGTGTCTGTACACGTGTACTCGGAACACAGTCCCTTTAAGAACCACCAGCCATCAGCAAAAATAACCTAGAGCATCTCGGGTTACTGCCAGGCTCCAAAGACTCTTCAGAGGGTCAGGTTGCTTATTTCTCTGGCTCACCAGCAGGGATGTAGGAAGAGCTTTCTCTGTGCCAACAGAGTGGGTACGGGGATTTGTGCACGTGTGTCCCTGCCTTTACCCAAGTGCCCTCAGCTATGACCTCTGGGCTAGCCCAACTTCAGGGTCGAAAGGTTGTGGTTGGGCCACCTAACTTGCTTTAAGCTAATTGGCACTCTGACCTGGACCTGGGTACAGGAGGTGATAGCTCCTATGAACCGTGGGTTTTATACTATTTCTTTGAAAACTAAAAATGACAGAGATATCAAAACCCATCAAACAAGCATCTCCTATACCCAAAATGAAAGTGTGATGGTATAGGGAGTAAAGGTATGATGGTATAGGGAGTAAAGGTATTGTGAGGACACACGCTCGTCCCTGGACCCCTGTGCTGGCACAGGCCTGTTCCACCTGGCTTTTCTGGTAGAGGAATATTTTTACTGGCTGGTCATGGCCAACAGATCAAAGAATAAACAGGGCATAAACAAGGCCTAATGCTCTATAAAGATAAACAAGTAAACAAACAGAATGGGCTCCTTAATTAGGTCTAATTTTTCAATTGTAGAGCGATAGTGAGTGGTCTAAGGGGCATTGCAGTGCATGAGAGTAAAGAACAGGCAAGGACTTCACCATCTGGGCCTTGTCTCAGCAATGCTACTTAATAGCACAGTTGCAGATAATAGAATTGTAGCAGCTAGATGATGTCTGCGAGGATGCAGAGTCATTTATGTAGAAGAAGGTGAGTCCTACAGGGGTTGGATGATTTACTTGAAGTTAGTCAGCTGGTTGGAGGTAGATTGGCACTCAGAGCCCAGATACACAGATCACTTCTATCCATCATCCTGTGATACATGGTCAAGAGCGGAGACCTCTCTAAGCCCCATTCCTTATCTATGAATGGGGATTGTCCCATGTGGCATAGTTGCTTTATAAGATATCTCAAGAATCTGTTAAATGAGTGGGGGTGAGATCACTTTTTAAAACTATTAAGTTATGTATTCAGATAAATTAAGCACATGTTGTTATTGTTGTTAGATGCCATTGAGTCGGGTCTGACACATAGAGACCCTAGGTACAACCCAACGAAACACTCCCTGACACTGTGCCATGCCTGGCACTATGTTAGCGCTTCTCTGCTGACTGTTTTCGGGATTGCTTCAGGAGTGTATTGTCACATCCTTCTCCCATTTAAATTAAACATATATATGTTTAATACACATAATACCTACATATATATGATGTTTAATAAACATAAACCTACATATATATGATGAGATGCAGGTACTGCACAATGCCTCGTATTTTGTTAAAATTCTTCTGTGGGAACACACGAACAAAATCTCGGTTCTCTTTTGCAAATGCAAAACCCTAGGAAATTCCTGGATTTAAAGCAAGGAACCTGATAGTTTTATTTACTCACTCTATTATTATTTGTCTTTCTGAAAAATGGAAATAATAAAATTCTAAGCCCACTTTGGAAAGATCCTGAAGATAACTTTAAGAATATCGGTAAAAGTCCTTTGTGAACCTGAAAAGCACAGAATAAAGTATGGGCCAACAACCTTGTCCAGATAGCACATGTACTATAATTAAAGAGACAAATCATACACACAACAGCAAACTTCAACATCATCTCACCTTTATGTCAGCTACAGACTATGCACTATGGTGAAAGGACTGTAATGAACCAATGAGTCTTTTTATTGGGGTTACAAATGGAAGTGTAACCATCCTTGTCATTATTCTAAAACTGATGTTTCCCTAGAGATATTTACCCAAATTGTCAAGATATATGCATAGTGTTCTTCATATTTATGAGACGTTATTTTCTATAATAATCTGTATAGATTTAAATGCTATTTTTATTACTTTCTCAGTTACACCATTTGCACTAATATTTATATGTTTTGTTTATCTCATTTATTATTTATTATCTTATTTGAATTTTATAGAATACACAGGAGTTGTAACTAATATTACCATTATTTGACAGTTGTTGTTGTTGTTGTTGTTAGTTGCCATCAAGTCGGTATCCGACTCATAGCGACCCTCATAGGGTTTTCAATGGCAGACTGTTTTGGGATTGCCTTGGGAGTGGATTGCCAGGTCCTTCTCCCATTTTTGCGGTGCTGGGAATTGAACTCGGGACCTCAGAGACTGCAGCGCAGCGCTCTACCAACTGAGCTAAATCCCAGCCCTTATTTGACAGATGTGAGGTCAAATGATTTTCCCAGACCTCACAGAATGTAAGTGGCAGAGCTGAGATTTGAAATACAGAGCTGAGATTTGATCCCAAATCCTATGCACATGTCACTATAATCTATTTTTCTGTGTTGTGTTGGGGTTCATTTCTTTCATTCATAAAGTCATTCAACGTGGAGGCTCCATTGTACAAGGAAACATGAAGCAAGACTCTTTCTATTCTTCTTCTTTTTTTTTGTGGTACTGGGGGTTTAACCCAGGGACTTGCGCCTGCATGCTTTGCAAGTGCTCTACTACTGAGCTGCACCCTCAGCCCACTTTTTTTACTTTTGAGACAGGGTCTTGCTAACGATTGCCTTTGGTCTTGAACTTGCGATCCTCCTGCCTCTGGAGCTGCTGGGATTACAGGTGTGTGCCACCGCGCCCGGCTTCGACACTTTCTACTCTTGATGAGTGTATAGTTTTAGAAGGAGTGCAGAGCAAGCACATTAATATGTGAACACATATACTGAGAGATGGAGTGTATTGACTTTGTGAAGATACAAAGTTTAAGGAGAGCTAATTGGAGGAAGAGAGTCCATGTGGAACCCTGTCATATCATCTTCTCATATTTCTAGGGGGAAATCTCTTTGGATAGAATGGCTTGCTTTATTGATGTTTGTCCCTTTCTACTACTGTAAGTGTGAATTTGTATAGGGAGCAAAATCTACAGGAATCTAGGTTTTTTTTCTTTAACAGAAGGAGCAGTATTGCATGAACAAATGAAGACATAGACCAGGCATGTCCAATCTCCATGCAGCCCAGGACAGCTAGTAATGTGGCCCTATAAAATCTTTGAACATCAGGTGGTTTTTAGCATTTATTTTCTTTGTAACCCCATGCATAGTTCCAACTCTGAAATTCCAGAGTGATACTGCATATGTTTATAAGATGACACTTAGTGCTTCTCAAGACACTGGGGTGGCACCACAGTTCAAATTCTCACCTTCAAATAAATGTAAATATGCCACAGTCAGTAGCATGAGTCAGGTTAGTACTGTTGCTGGACACCTGGTTGAGTGTAATCAGGTTGAATTCTAATTGTTTTGAAACTATTCAAAGCCACTTAAGGGTATATCAGAGATTATATGAGTTTTTGGCAACTTGACAATTAAAATGTAGCAATTGCTAATTATAATTTTGAAAATTTAATTCAATCTAATTCTAGACACCACAAATTGACCATCACAAAATTTACTTGAGAACTCATTAAGAATTGTCACCACTTCCTTCCAGCCAGACGTTGCTAGATTAGTTTTATAAAAATAAGGTCAAATTTCCTACTGGTTTTGTATTGTTCTCATTTCTCAAAACTTTATAATAAAAAATATACAAAAAGTCTTTTATGTAAATACACTAACCATATTATATAATTTATGTATGGTCCAAAACTACTCCTCTTTATTCAGTAAGGCCCAGGGAAGCCACAAGGTTGGACAGCCCTGACCAATGAACACTGACACTTGAATCCTGGTAAACATAACTAATTTGAGCTAAAGGGGAAAAGCAAGGCACATAATGGGGGCTCCATTCATGGCAGGTTTGAAATGCATCTGAGCTATTCAACAAGGCTGCTTCCCACCCCAGTCTCTTGGGGCTATTTAAATTTAAATTAATTGAAATGTAAAAATCATTCCCTCATAGTAGCCTTGTTTCAAGTGTATTGCACAGCACAGGTTTTGTGTGTGTGTCTATCTGTCTGTCTAGAGGACAGTGTTGAAATAGGTCATTTTGATATTTGATGTGTATGTATATTTGCATATCAGAAATTGAAATTATTCTGTTGTATGTTTCCAACTTGTTGTTGTTAGGTGGTGTGGAGTTGGTATCCGACTCATAGTGACCCTACATATGACAGACAAAACACTACTGCCAGTGCTTCTATGCTATTCATAGGGTTTTCAATGGCTGATTGATTTTTGGAAGTGAGTTGCCAGGTCCTTCTCCCAAGCCTACAGCACTTGGTGTTCCCAGGCGGTCTCCCATCCAAGCACTAACCTGGTTTGACCCTACTTAGCTTCGGAGATCTGACAGGATTGGATGCCACAGTGGTACTGCTGTAGGCACATTTCCAACTAAGACATAATAATTAACTGACATTTACCGAGCACTTGCATGATAAGTGCCAGTTATTATAGTAGGCTTGTAATGTTTGTGATTCCATTTTATGCTAACACTATTTTGTAGATTGAGAACATCAGGTTCAGAGAGGTTATGTAATTGCCTAACCTGTACTAGGGCTATGGATTGGAGCCAGCTTCCTTTGATTGCAAAGACAATACTCTTGCTCTGGTTTTTTTTTTTTTTTTTAAACTTATTCTAGCTAGACCACATCAGGAGTTAACAATGTCAATACAGCGTCCAGTTGTTCAGTCTACTTCAGTTCCACAAATGTCCAGGCACTCAGCTAGGAGCTGAAGACAGAGTAGGAAGCACAACAGTCTCTGACTTCAGGAAACTCAAAATCAAATAAGGAGTTCAGATATAAAAATGAATTATTATGGTAGCATGGGACAATTTCTGCTAACATGACTTTGTGTGAGACAACCTGGAGCCATTGTAGGGTTTTAATGGAATTTGTACCATAGTCAGATAAATGCTTTAACAAACTTACTTTTGGTCATATAAAACATAGTTTGAGAGGAGAGGGAGAACTTGGGATACTTATAGTATTTACCTGAGAGGAGGAACATATTGAAAGCTAAAAGTAAAGTCCTGGCCGTGGAGTAAGTGAAGACAGACCATAAAGAGAGGAAACATGGTAAAGCTGACTAGCATGGTGACTGGATATGGGAGTTGAGGGTTAAAGGGTAGATCAGGGTAACTCTCACCTTAGGGGCTTGGTGAATGTTTGCCCATTACAGGAGATTTAGGTATGAGGTGAAGTGTGTGTGTGTGTGTGTGTGTGTGTGTGTGTGTGTGTATGCTCACACGTGTCCTCTCTTGCAGCTGCATTGAAAGATGGGAAGGAATGAAGACGATTTAATTGACTGTGGTCCATAAAATGTCCAGTAAGCAATCTTATTTGTCAAATGAAAAAGGCTGCAATTAAATAATGAGACATTCTAAGGGGTGTGATTTAAAAAATCAGAAATAAAACAGAATCCCACCATAATATTGAGCCTGAAAGGGAGAACTACCAGCCACTTTATAGTGTAAATATGACTTATTTGTCTTTGACTTGGCATAGGACCGTGAACTAGGGACTTTTGGGGAGGGGTACTTGGAGGTTGACCCCAGGACCTTGCACATATTTTGCAAGTGCTCTGCCACTGGGCTGCCCCCTCAGCCCATTTTTTATTCTTTATCTTGAGACAGGGTCTCTCTAAGTTATGTAGGCTACCTCTACCCTTGAACCTATGATCCTCTTGGCTTTGCCTCCAGGGTCACTGGGATTACAGGTGCGTGTCGCCACTCCTGGCTTCTGTTTTTTTTTTATATAGCTAAAATATAGGAAAACATTTATTGTCGTGATATTGTGTTGGTGACAAGGGGGATTGTGTTAGTCAGACTTTTGTTGCTGTGCCAAATACATGAAACAGTTTGAAGGGAGGAATGTTGTATTGTACTCACTGTTTCAGAAGTTTCAGTCCATAATTGGGGGACAGCCTAGCAGAACAGGGCAGCTCACGTTATGGGGCCAGGAAGCAGAGACAAACAATCTCTGTGCTATCAAGTTTTCTCTTTTCCCTTCTTTTTTATCCCATCCAGCCTATTGGATGATGCCACCCACATTCCAGGTAGGACTTCCCTCCTTAGTTAATCCTTTCTGTTGTCACCCTCACAGACACACCCAGAAGTGTACTTTGCTAATCTCCTAGGCATATCTTAATCCAATCAAGTTGATAATCGAGATTAACCACCATAGGGATGGGTTTAAATATAGCTTCTAGAGAGCCTAATGTTGAAAAAGGATTTTCTTCTACATTTCTTTTTTTTGCTGTACTAGGTATATGCCTTCTTCTTTACTCCCAATTCTGTTCAGATAATTAAATAATCTGGTCTTAAATTTAGCAACCAAGTGAGTATGGTTTTTTGCTATTTCAAAAGATAAAAGCAATTAGTCTCTAAAATGTACATTGGCATTTCTTAATTTTAAGCAGTGCTTTGCTTAACATCTTTATTGAAGCAGATAATGCAGGAAATGATTTGACTGATTTAAATAACTGTAATGATAGTATGGGCTGGGATTTAGCTCAGTTGGTAGAGTGCTGTGCTGCAGTCTCTGAGGTCCTGAGTTTAATTCCCAGCACTGCAAAAAGGGGAGAGGGACCTCGTAATCCACTCCCAAGGCAATCCTGAAACAGTCAGCCATTGAAAACCCCATGAGGGTCGCTATGAGTTGGATACCGACTCGACAGCACCTAACAACAACAACAACAACAACAACAACGATAGTATAGTTTCTAATCTAGGGTAAGGAAGTTCCATTTTCCAAAAATCAAAAACAAAAACAAAAACAAAATCCTAAAACACAAACCCCAATTATTTTGCTTATAGTGAACTTAACAGGTATGGAATTACTACAACCAGAAATGCTGATGAAATAACTTCTGATGGAACTCAGTCTGTGATCTCTGGGCTGACAGTTAATATGTCTGTGCAATTTGAAACAATGTCTGTTTGGAAACTGGCATTGGTTTAAAATGATCTAAGGAGCCTCAATTTAGACTTGACCAGCTAGACTACCATGACTGAAAGCTGTCAAATGTATGAAGAAAGGTGAAACCTGATTATTTCTGGGTACCTTAGCTAATTTTGAGCTATTTAAAAAGCATGAGTTTCTAGCAGGGTATGGTGGTGCATAGCTATAATTCCAGTGACTTGGGAGGTGGAGGCAGGAGGATCACAAGTTTGAGGCCTGAAGCAGCCTGTATAACTTAGTGAGACCCTGTCTTAAGATATAAAAAAGGGTTTAGGGGTACAGCCCAGTTGTAGAGTACTTGCAAAGTGTGCATAAGGCCCTGGGTTTAACTCCCTACTACTAAAAAAAAAAAAAAAAAAAAAAAAAAGGAGAAGGACTTGGCAATCCACTCCCAAAGCGATCCTGAAAACAATCAGCCATTGAAAACCCTATGAATAACAGGGAAGCACTGACATGGTACCAGGCATGGCATAATGTTTGGAAAGATTTCATTCTGTTGTACATAGAGTTGCTATGAATCTGACCCGACTCTATGACACCTAACAACAGTAAAAACTGGAAAAAAGAAAAAGAAAAAAAGAAAAGCAACAGCAGCGGCATGAACTTCTATAAAATTAGTGAAGCCTTTTTGGCTTTTGAGTCCATTGTTGTTGTTGTTAGGTGCCATCGAGTCGGTATCTGACTCATAGGGACCCTCATAGGGTTTTCAATGGCTGACTTGTTTCGGGATTGCCTTGGAAGTGGATTGGCAGGTCTTTCTCCCATTTTTGCGGTGCTGGGAATTGAACTCAGGACCTCAGAGACTGCAGCGCAGCACTCTACCAACTGAGCTAAATCCCAGCCCTCTGAGCCCATTAGTCCTCAGTATATTCTTTCTTCCTTGGCAAAAAGGAATATGTCTCATTACCTGTCTTTTTAATTTTTTTCCTATTTCTTAAATTTTAGTTTATGATTCATTAAAAACTGAAGGCTTATGAAATAAAACAGCCTCTAGATATAATTTGCTTTGTTATGTCACATTTTACGTTAGGAATTAGTAACTGGTTGTTGATGATTGAGATGTACAATACTGGTGAATGGAATGATGGAGGTAAATGTGTTTCTTCAAAATTGCTTTAGCCATGCTCAACTAGGGGGCACCAGTGAACATTTCCGTTTAGAGTCTTTAAACTAGGCCACATACTGTTGACACATATGCACAGGAGAGAAACGTGCACACTGTGAAATCTTAGTACTAAAAATAATTGTCACCTGTATTTATAGCAGTGTTGTTATACTTGAGGAAAATGATGTAGACCCTACCAGTACAGGAAGAAAAATGTCATCCTGTTAACTAAGACTGCAGAAGTATTTTCTAAATTAAAGCCTGGAATACTTTTGTTAAAAGTTATAGCAGTATTGCTAAGAGATTTTTTGCCAGTTGTGTAGGCAGGATAGTTAATAATATTAAGTACTGAGTTAAATTCCATTGTAGACAAATACTCTATAGCTAATAATGAATGGGGCAGCAATGAAACTCTGCCCATTACTAGGAAAGGATTGGTAATAAAGGCTCACAAGAAAGACACTGCAAACAGAGAAGTGTTCAAATTCTGAGGCAGAGCTTTGGGTTCTGTCACAGCCAGTTGTCGTCGTTATTTACTGTGTCAACACATTTGCTTAAAGGAAAGTGGGGAGGGAACATTTTTAGATATTCAAATAGAAAAATGTGCCAAACCCCAGCGATTTCTGATCTGAAAGTTCTGTGAAGGACCTGCTTTGCAGGGTAGCTGTGCATATGTTTGAGTGGGAGGAAAAAGAACAGATGACTTCAAAACTATTAAAATTGTTACACATATAAAAAATTATTTTCCTTCTCATAAAATTAAAAAAAATAACCTGAGAATCTAAGATTTCAGTCTCAGCATTCTTGTCACTTGTTCAGTTAAAATATTTGCACATAGCACTTCATTGGTTTGCTTCCTTCTTCCTTCATTCGCTCATTTGTCCAACAATGATAATGCCTATGATGTATAAGATTCCATATGTCATAAGTGAATATGATATACATGATAATTATTCCTTTAAATGATCCAACCACTTCAGGAAAAATATAACTGCAAATATAGTGGGCAAGATGTCTGTTTCTTTGGTGAAAGTTAAGCCTTAATTATAAGGGTTTGTTGTTACTTAAAAGCATGTTTTAAGAGGATATAGATGTAGAACTGCAATTTTTGTTATTTCCCTAACATTTATTTGGAAAGCAACTAAGATTCTTTCTCTAGACTATCTAAATATTAATGCTTGGGAGCTATATGTTCAAAAAAGAGGAATTGTTATATGAAAGAATATGAATAAAATAAAAGATTATGTGGCATTTTATAAGATAGTTAATGGTAGGGTTTAAGGCTTATAAAGTTGTGCTGAATTTACTGAAGAGCTTGTTACTGTGGGAGCTTATTTAAAGCAGCTATTTGTGGTTATATTTGTTGAGGAGCTTAAACTTCACTCTCTCTAGCCACTTAACTGCAGCTCCTTGACTGACTTCAGGTCTCTTGTAAGAAAGTCTAAATGTAGGCTGTTGAATAATCCCTTTGAGGGCCCTGTAACTATTTTTATGCCTGGATATGCGTCATCACTGGGTATTTTCTCTGGTGACTCGCTTACATCAGGTCTCCTACCATACATTCTATCAGTGAGTGACTTATGATTGATGGGAACCACGGCTGTTGTTTAGCTTTATCTGTGACCTCAGCGAATGGACAACGGGAATTTCCAGGCTGTTAAATTCTCTGAATGCTTGAAGACAGGGGCACACAGAGTTGATCAAGGCAGGTAGCAAGTGATATTATTCATGAGGGATGAAGGGGGAGGGACAGGAGGAGATAGGGGAGGGAGAAGGAGGGGAAGGGAGGGGGGAATTCCTTTTGTGAACTGCGGCAGCTCTGGCTCAGCTTGTCTCATAGCCTCCCGTGGCTGCGCATGGGGAAAGGTGTGTTTCCTGCGCTTGAGAAAGTGGACAGTTGGAGCTCTGCCATGGGCACCGTGGAGTAACACCATGGGTTGGGTAGAGAAGCTCTGGGCTCTTTAATTACTTAAGGTTTTGTTTTTCAAATTAGCTCAATTGATCCATGAGGAATTGGGCTAAGATGACAAATAAGAGCAGAAGTTTACAACTTAAAGATGCTCAGAATTCATAGTGACAGATAGGAATTTTGTGTTACGCCCATTCTAGCCATCCTGGAGTATCTATCTGGAGGTGATTTTTAAAGTTAACCTGCACTTTATTTTGACATATACTTTGGGAGGAAAGCAGTGCATTTGTGTCTGTGTGTGGAAATGAGATGTAACTAAATGCATACAGATTTTCTCATCTTCTTCCTTTTTCTCACCTCTTTCTTAGACGTGTAAATAAAGTTCCTGAATGGTGGTGAGATTGTCATCAGCATTTAAGCAACTGCATTTGCTTTCTCTTAAACTTTCCTCTAGTTTGTCTTCCCACTCCCTCTTTTCCTTCTCTTCCTCTAATTTCTGTTCCTTTCTGTAGCTTTCCCTAACACTACTTTGTTTGCAAAAGTGATTCTTGATTTCTTGCTGGATTAAGGGAGACAAGGGTCTGAGCAGATGGAGTGAGGTACAAGTGGGCGCCAGGGGAGTCTGGGCTGCCTGTGTTTACAGGCTTTTTCAGTGATTATTTTGCTTTCTTTAAATGACAATTAGACAAAATTAAAACACTCCTTTTAATGTAATACCATTATGTCATTTACTCACTTAGACAAAATTTGGTTTTGGATGTTTTAAGACTATTTTCATTATGAAAAAATTATTGATTTTGCTTACCAATTTTATTCTTTTTCTTCATCCCAAACCAAGGGCATATCATTTTATTACCAGGATTACTTGTCACTGTAACTAGTTTCTTAATGGTTTGCCTCCTAGGAACCAAATTATGAGATAATCCTAGAGTTCTAGTACCTTCTAACAGATTGTTGTTGTTAGGTGCCGTCGAGTTGGTATCCGACTCATGGTGACCCTCATAGGGTTTTCAATGGCTGTTTCCGGATTGCCTTGGGAGTGGATTGCCACGTCTTTCTCCCATTTTTGCGGTGCTGGGAATTGAACTCGGGACCTCAGAGACTGCAGTGCAGTGCTCTACCAACTGAGCTAAATCCCAGCCCCTTCTAACAGAAGTGTGGTATAAAAAAGCCCTAGTGGAAAATCATTTTTATATCTATGTGTTTTGCTTCATATTGTTCTATTCAGAGGGCATGGGCATTTCGTAACTATTTTTATAGCCTCATTTCAAATTAGCTCTCCTAATAGTAAAAGTCTGTCACCTGTCAAGTCATATTGTTTCAGTTTTAGACATTTAAAATTGAAAGGGTTGAAGGAGGGAAAAAAAAGTGTCACTGTAAATCTCACCTACAAGAAAACTTTCCTTTCAAAAAGTTGCTTCTTGAACAAGCCAGGTGACTCACAACAAGCAATTTATAATTTAAAATTTGTGAAAGGTTGGGATCCAAAGCTCTGTGAGATTTGAGTCATTTTTGGTAGTATAATGAATTAAGCCTTCATAATGCATCTGCTAGGAAAGAAATCTTTAAAGTATGGGTGAGACTCATTGTTTCTTCCATTGTACCGTCCCCCAGGAACCATTGGACACTGGCTTTGCTCCCCTAAGAGTGACATTATGGGAGAAAGATGCATTTGGGGGTTGGTTCCTGTGCCTCCATTCTTCACTGTATACTGTGGAGGATGCTATTAGAAACTGTAAAATTCTTCTCCCTTTCTTTAAAATGAATGTACGCTTTTATGTGGAGGAGTGTGAGGCAAAATCAAACATGTAGGAGGGTTATGTATTCTTCATTAAAAATATATTTCACAGAAGATTATAGTTTGTGTGGGAAGGAAATAGCTGCTTGTCTGTTGATTGCATTGTGCTTATTCCATATAAGAACTATTTGAGTTTAGGCAGGATAATCTCAGTTTGATAATCTGATGACGGCCTCTGTTTGGAGAAGAGAATATAATTTCAAGGCTGCATGCTGATGGGTAATAGTAATTGTTCTCTTTTTGGCAGAGCTTAGCATGGAATCTGCTTTGGTATTTTTATAACTACGTATGTCTTTCTTCTCCAAACTTTTTTGTTTTTTTGAGCCTTTCTCTATGTGCAGAGCTTTTCGTAATCTTCAAGACTGTGAAATTCCAAAGGTATAAGATTTACTGCTAATCAGTTTATGATGACTGTAAAATTAATTTAGAGCGAAACCTTGGCTGGAAGTGAAGCCTTTTTTGCTAAGGCAGGCCCTGCACTATGAGCAGCTTTTACTGTATACTTGGTTTCCATGGAGACAGTTTTATTACTTAGGGATGATTAGGCTGTTACAGTTTAGTATATAAGTGATTCCTCAGTCACCTTGGGTCAGAGAAGCTGATGGGTTTCCTGGGAGTGAAGGTCAGAAGCAACTGCTGGGTTTCCTGGGGGTGAAGCTCAGGGATTTGGGACTCCCCCTCCAAATGTGATCGTTCACTAAAGTTCCCGTTATGTTTACAAGGCTTCAGAGTCACACAAACATCAAAAAGTAGTCTAAAATATTGAGGAAACATGACACTTAATTTTACTTTTTTATAAGACCATTATTCCAGTATTGCATAAAAAAAAAAAGATGCCCTCAAAAGTACCTACACTTAGGATAATACCCAACTAACAGTATAAGAACAATCGAATTACCCACTTATAAAACACCTTCTGGGAGAGTATAAAATATTTTGTTTGGCAAATGATTCTTCTGCTTCTACTTCTTCTGTCATAGCAAGTCAAAAGTATTGAAGGACTCCTTAGTTTCCTGAATTCTTCTCGACGGTTCAACTTTAAGATGCTTCATATTTCACTGTAGTCATTGTACAGATGAGGACTAGGAGCCCTAATAAACCACAAATGGGCTTTATATTTGAAATTACACATTATATTGACATCAGTTAAAGGACAAGCTCTGCTCATTGGATCTTATCTGCTGGCGCTTAGGAGCTGAAAGGCTCTGACCTCATACTTCTGATGTCAGGAGCAAGCTTGGCGATTCTGGGCAGGCTCCTCATGCAGCCCTGACAATGATAACAAACTCTGATAATTCGTTAGAGCAATGTTTGGGGCTCTGACTGTGCTGTCTTAATCTCCCTGTGACAGATGTGTAGATCCACTGCGAGGTACTCAGATTTCTACAACATGTCATCATTTGAGTCAGCAGTGTTAGACGCTGCTGTTGAATGGTTGCTTTAAGGAAGGACTTTCACAGGGCAGGAAATTGGGTGCTAAGTGAGACACAAATCGCTGGAGGGATAGGGTGCACTTATAGTGGGAATATTTTATTCTATTCTTTTTACTCAGAAGAGGATGCATCTTATATAACAGAATGGACTCTGTCGATCAAACTGTCCTTAGACCTGAAAGCCGGACCTCAGAGGCCATATTTTCAAATACAGATGACAGAACTTGGCTCCAAGAATTTTCATCAAAGGCATTCTTTTGATTTTGCTGAAGTTTGATGATACTATCCAATTGCCTCAAAACTAAAGGAAGCACAAGAATGTCCTCTAATGCCATGGGTAGAGGAATTCTTGTCACAAGATAGATTGCTGTGATTTTCTGCATTCATCTTGGAACTCAGTTGGAGAATTTCATTTAGAAAATATTCCCCATTCTAAACCTTTAGATTTTTTTTTAAACTGGACACTAAAAAATTCTTGACATTGAGATTTACTGATATTTAAATAATAAATTGCCCACAAGTTTCTTATTTCCTAGAAAATCATGGAATGACTCCTGTGTGACCTAGGTAAGGCCATATCCAAAATTGGTTCCTTCTGCTATTTGGATTAGTTTTATATGCTTGTGGAGGTGTTCATAGGCCACATGGTATAGTCCAATAAAGAATTTATCATTTTCCTGAGGTAATAAGTTTAAGAAAGTCCAGGAATATATAGTACCAACTATGAAAAAGGATTTAAACATTTGAACTATAAAACGTAAGATAAAAACTTTTGCCCTCAAGAAATCTGAGTCTAGTAGGGAGAGAAAATGATGGATGTCTTGGGCTTGATTCAAAATGAGTACTCGAGGTGACAAGAATGACTTGGGTTTGAGCCCTAGTAGTTCAACGAATGGGAGAGTCTCAAAAATCAAGAAAGGAATGGCTGAAACAGCTGGGGAGCAGGCAGATTTCATTTGAGAGCTGCTCAATCTGGACAGGGGTGTGAGGATGTGATGGTGAGCCCAGTTGGGCTGGTCATTGGTGGATGGGAGCACTCAAGGTCAAGGCCAGCCATAGGTTGCTCTGTGCCTGGAGACAAAGTTAAATGAATAAAAGCCATGTGGGCTGCATCGGCAGGTGGGGGTGAGGTCCTACTGGTAGAGGCCAGTTTTCCCCATTTATAATAAAGTGCTGAAGCAAACCTTTCTTTTTTATATGGAAGACTGTCTCAAAGGAAGGGCACCAAATGCTTTTAATCGTGTAAAGCTCCCAGGCCCCAGAGAACCTAGACTTTTAAAGGCCAGTAATGATCCCTGAGAAGAGAGGCTTCTTTGTCATCAATGTAGGACACGTTGGTGACTGTGCCGGGTGGCAAAGGCCTGCCTGTCAGGCCCATTTGAAGTTCAGCTGTCCCCACTGGGAGGGTCTGATTCCTCTCTGACCCTTGTTGTCTCTCACTGGAGTCCTTTTTATTTATTTATTTTTTTTTTTTGGGTAAAATCTCACCTCTTGGGGCAGGATGCAAATTGTGGGAATTTTGGAGGGTGTGTTGGATTTGGGTCCTGGTGAGAAAACCTGTCTGAAGTATTTTGACATTCTCCTTTATTTGTTGGTGGGAATTCATCTCTGTTGGAGAGAGAGTGAAAAGAATATTGGAGAGCTGAGCTTAGAACCCTGGGAAATGTTCCTACTTTGGATCAGGGAGGAAAAATAGAATCTGTAAGCGACAAAGAAAAGTAGTAAGAGAGTAGGTAGAAGTCAGGAAAAGGGCAATGATAAGAAAGACAGATTATAGAGTTTCCCAATATCATCAATTTCATTTATTCAAAGTATATTGAGGATGTTCTGTGCTAGTCTCTGTGGGTATGGAGTGAACAGATAGATAGTCCTTGCTCTCAAATAATTCTTTGGAAGTCAGATATCATGACCCTTGCTGGAATTACAAATTTAGCCGAGGGAAACAGAAATCAACATGTGAGGTGGCCATGTTTAGAAAAAAAGGGACTGTGGAAGTGTGGAGAGGGTGTTACTGAAATGTCTGGTTATGGTTGCTGAGACAGCAAGGATGGTTGAGAATTGTTGTTAGGTGCTGTCGAGTCAGTATCCGACTCATAGCGACCCTCTGTACAACAGGGGAAACACTATTGTCAGTGCTTCTCTGCTGTTCATAGGGTTTTCAATGGCAGATTGATTTTTGGGAGGGGGTTTCCAGGTCCTTCTCCCAAGCCTACAGCTTCTGGTGTTCCCAGGTGGTCTCCCATCCAGGTACTAACCAGGCCCAACCCTGCTTAGCTTCCAAGATCTGATGGGATCGGATGCCACAGGGCTACCTCTGCAGGCGTGACCCTATGTACAACAGGTGAAACACTATTATCACTGCTTCTCTGCTGTTTATAGGGTTTTCAATGGCAGATTGATTTTTGGGAGTGGATTACTGGGCCTGTCTCCCAAGCCTACAGCACCTGGTGTTCTCAGGTGGTCTCCTATCCAAGTACTAACCACGCCTGACCCTTCTTAGCTTCTGAGATCTGACAGGATTGGATCCTAAAATAAGAGACTAGAATTCAAAATGAAAGCAAAGAGCAGAGTGGAAAATAGGGAGAGAAGGGAGTCTTGCGTTAGCAAGTGGAGATCTGAGTTTAAGACAGAGGAGAAGGAAGAGGACCAAGAGGATAATGGGGTTGAATTTGGAATGTTAGTTGAGGGTTCAACAGGTTAGGTGATAGGGTTCATTTTAACAGTATCTCATAGAATATTTTTCTGTAATTTTCTATTATCTCTTATGCTCAACAAACATGTTCTTCCTTGAAAGAATAATCTATTGTGTATTCAATCTCTACTACTATTTCATCATATCCATTCTACTATAGCCTCTTGCATGGTACTCCTGACTCAAATTACTCTGCCTGTCAGTTCCTCATTCCCCTGCAAGGCCCATCTTCTTAAAAATGCCAATTTTTTTACTGATAATTGTGAAGATCTATAACATTCATTGGCTATGCATACCCAGTACCTATCATTTAAAGGGAGCAATCTTCCATAATATAAGAAATCACCATTTTTACAGGACTTTAATTTTTTACCAAGACCTTTTAGATCCATAGTTTCAGTAAATTCTTATAAAACCCATATGATGGCTAGAATAGATGCTGGTCTCTTTCTAAGTTTGTAACTGTCATAATAGAGGATCAGACAAGTTCAATAACATGACCAGTGGCTCACGGTTCATTGGAGGCAGAGCCAGGAATAGGTATGTGGACTTCGGACTTCAAGTCTTAAGTGCTTGGGAGTGCATCATGGCCTCATCCGTATGCAGGGAGTCCCATGTTCATTCTAACCCTAGAATTTCTGTGGTTGGAATGATGAGGTGAAGTGGCATCAGTTCCAGCCGCTTTGCAGAGAGGCCTCTCGGGATCCCTACAGTCACTTTTCCATCACCATTTAGATGTGATCTAGGGCTGTCAGCTGAGACACATTTCCTGGCTGATTTTCCCTTAGATTGGGAAAAGCGAGTCTCCTGCCAGGACATCTGGGGAGGCACAGAAAACACTCTGTACTTCCCTGATGTCATCCTCAGCGCCTGCTTGTCTCATATGAAACTTGGAGAGGGCTATCCCTGGCTGCTCACTGGTTTTTGGATGGCTTTCGACTGTTGTCAGGTCTTCCTCCTTCAACTTGCTCCAGGAAGGTGTGCCTCAGGCTTTGAATTTTCACCTAGAAGAAGTTGGGGTCTGAATACCTATTTCAGAGTATATTCTCAGTTGGGTTATTAAGGGACTATAAATTTGTTATCCACTTAGACATGAATAATTTTGGAAAATACCATATACAGAAGAGCATAGACCGGTGCTTTGAAATACATGTTAAAATCAAGAATATTTGTTAGCAGTGCAATGATTAGTGAGTCTGTGTTAACATGATTTTAGAATATGCTCTGTTTCCATCATTTTCTCATTGTACCGAAGCCAATAGCATTTGGATTTTGACAGAGATTTTTGGAAACTTGCATCAGAAGTTTAAATGAAATAGCAAATGTGCCTGACGGTTGTTTAGAATGTTAAGTAATGTCTCCACCCCTATAAAAATTGGTGAAGGATATATGTGCATGTTGTTGTTAGGTCCTGTCCAGTCATGTCTGACTCATAGTGACCCTCGTAGGGTTTTCAATGGCTGATTGTTTCGGGACTGCCTAGGGAGTGGATTGCCATGTCCTTCTCCCATTTTTGTGGTTTTGGAAATGAAATGCAGGACCTCAGATACTGCAGAGCAGTGCTCAACCAACTGAGCTAAATCCTAGGCATATGTGCACGAGAATGAGTGAAACAAGTACTGCAAGAGTGTTTCATTGCCTTTTGGGCTTCATGCTATTCCACACATACACAAAAACCCAGCGTCAGGTTGGAAATCCTGTTTGGTTTTGTGATGAAGGGGTACAGTTTTGTAATGGCCAAAGCTAAAGAATAGTTGTATTATCTTTTACAAGCCCCTATTGTAATCTTCATTGTTTTCCATTCTCTTGACATGGTGTATTCCTCTTGAGGGCAATATCATGGTTTCTCAGGAGGCTGAGATGCTCTTAACTTTTCTTATGCTTTCATATGTTAGAATTAAAAGATCAATAAATGTATGAGGGTAGGAAAGACTCAAATGCCAAACTGGATTTTTTTTCTTTATTTTCTCTAATGAACTAAAGATATAATGATATATAATACATTGGAATGAGATAAAATTTGGACTTTGGTAGTAAAGCATTTTGGGGGGGCAAATTCTAAATAGTGTTGAATGGAACTTTTCTTGAAATGGGAATTTTATTCTGAACTGTTGATGTTACATTATTTAATTTATAGATAATTAAACATTTTTCCTTTATTGGGCTACTCACTGAAAATATTGATTCATATAGGTACCAAATTTTCTTCACTGGGCCTCATAACAATTAGTTCACCATTTAATAAAAATTGAATAAAGAGGGCATTTTTGATTTAAAAAATTAGATTATGTAACTTATGAGCTTGTTATTACACATGTTGGATGGCACAATAAATTGGAAGATGATTAAGATTTATTATTAATAATAAAAGAAGCCTGATTATAATATATGTTAATAAAGAAAGAACAAAAATTAGACTAAGTTGATACTCCGATGGATACCTTCTTTTAAGAGACCTCATATGACATGGTGTATGATAGTTTTCAAAAGTGCTTAGCCTTTTTGTATATTACTACATTATTTTCTCCTACTTATTGAATGACTTTTGGTATTGGACATGCATTTTGAAATCATTCTAACTTGCTCTGGAGTTGTGTAATTTTTAGAGCTGCTCTGTGGCCTATTTTCCATTCTTTTTCTCCTTCCCTTCCTTTCTTCCTCTCTCTCTCTCTCTCTCTCTCTCTCTCTCTCTCTTTTTCTTTCTTCTTTACCACTGGGTGTTTGAACCCTGGGCATTGTGCATGCTAGGCAAATGCTCTACCACTGAGGTGCACCCCCATCTCCTTTTTTATTTTGAGGCAAGATCTTGCTAAGTTGCACAGGCTGCCTCTGGCCTTGAACTTGTGATCTTCCTGCCTCAGCCTCCCAGATTGTTGGGATTACAGGCATACGCCCCAGTGTCCAGCTCAGTCTTCATTCTTGTCCATTGTACACCATAGCACTTGTATGCCATAGCATCTTCTACACTGAGTTGATCTCATACACAGCTATCAGATTAATTTTACAATAACTCTCTTTAGTATCCCTCTTTCCTGCTCAGGGAGTCTTTATTATCTACAGAGTATTATACCAGGGGGCCTTTATTATCTACAGAGTATAAGACAAAAATAGCACAGGTGGTGGATTCCAGAGACCTGCTTTACTATTGCTTTGTTTCTAACTTTCCTCTTGACCCTGGCAATATCACTGTTCTTCAAAACCCCTCAAGTTTACATACATTTGTTACCTCAGGTTTCTCACTTCCCATACATCTTGCCAAAGTCAGGGATTAGTCTATATTTTCATCTTTTCAACTCTTCACACCATTTGGAAATGTTGACCACCACAACTTGCTTAATGCAGTGCTCACTTCTCCTACCTTCCACGACACTACACTGGCCAGGCTTTTCTCCTGCCTTGCCTCCTCAGCCTCCTTTGCTAGCCTTTCCCTAAGTGTTGCCAGTCGCCAAGGATTCTCTCCTAATTCCTCTTATTTTACTTATCTAAACTTTCTTTCTAGCAAATATCAAAAAAGCACATGGTTTCAAATATCTGCAGTATGCTGATAGTTTTCAGCATTCTATCTCGATGACTGGATCTTCCCTTGGGTTCCCAGCTTGTATACTTCTTAAATATCTGCACTTGATTGTCTGATGGACATGTCAAAGTTAAGATAGACCAAAGTGAACTATTAGTGCCTCCGTGCTCAGCTGAGCTTCGCACCAAACATTGGCCTTTCACGATGCCCCCACTTGATCCAGCCCCAATTCAAGAATGCACTCTTGACTCCACTTCTTTCCTCTAGCCTCACATTCAATTGTAGTGAGTCCTTCTGGCTCTCCCCTCAGATAATTGCTGAATGTCATGTCTTCTTACTATCTCCTCTGCCATAGTCTCAGTCCAAACCATCACTTTGTGACCTTGTCTGCTGCAAAAGCTGTTGACTGGGTTTCCCAGTCCCCAGGGTGGCCTAAGAGGTATAAGTTATAGGATACATTTCTTTGCTAAATTTCCCCAGCAGACTGGCATTACCCTTAGAATGAAAGCCAGGCTAGTCACCACGGCCTGTAGGTTTCTGCTTCTCAGGGTCCATACTCTATTAGGTTTTGACCCTAGTAGCTTCGTTTTTTTCCTTAAATGTGCTAAGCTTGTTCCCACGTTGGCCTTTGTACTTCCTGTTTTTCCTTCTTGCAATGTTTTTAACATTCATCTTCTCAAGCGTGGTTCCTGCTCCTTATTCAAGTCCCACACAAATGTCCTTTTCGACAGGCTATCTGCGATCCAGATTTAAGTAGCGTCCTCCCCTCATCCCCAGTTGACCTTTTATCACTTTTTTTTTCATAGAAATGATCAGAACCTGAAATAGTCGATTTAATGGTTGATGTTGTTTTTTGCCTGTATCTTCTGACTGACATGTTGTCATTCACCTCTGCGTCTCAAGGCCCAGTGGTGTGGATGTTGCATAGAGGGCACTTAAAGGTATTTCGTGACTCATTTGCCACCTTGAGCCTACTTTCCTTATCTGTAAAACGTTAAGACAGGTGACTCTGACACTGCCCTGCCTAGGCCAGTTTTAATACTTACCATGTCTGTAAGCTCCTGCCCCAGACCGGGCTACCTCCTTAGTATCCTATGAATGGGCCAGGTTTGTTCAGGTCTGTAAGCCTTGGCTCACCCTTCCTGAATGTCCTTCCTTCCTTCTCTTTCTTGCTGGCCACATTCTCCAACGATTCCCCTTTCTTTCTTTTCTTTTCCTGCCTACCTTTCTCTCTCTCTCTCTCTCTCTCTCTCTCTCTCTCTCTCTTCCTTTCAGTAATGAAGGTTTAAACACAGGGCCTCCAGTGTGCTAGACAACTGCACCCGCAGTCCCTTTGTATTTTTTATTTTGAGACAGGGTCTTGCTGTTACACAGGCTGTCTATGACCTTGAGCTCACAATTCTCCTGCCTCAGCTTCCTGAGCTGCTGGGATTATATAGGGATGTGCCACCATGCCAGGCTGCCTTTTTTTGTTTGATTGTTTTTTGAGACACAGTCTTACTGTGTAGCCCCCAGGCTGGCTTTCTTGAACTAGAAATTTTTCTGCATCTGCTTCCAGAATTTGGGGCTGGGGTTTAGCTCAGTGGGTAGAGCTGTGCTCCACACTCTCTGAGGACCCGGGTTTGCTCCCCAGCACTGCAAAAATTGGAGAAGGACATGGCAATCCACTCCCAAAACAATCCTGAAACAATTAGCCACTGAAAACCCTATGAGAGTTACTATGAGTTGGACCTCCGACTGTAAGGCACCTAACAACAGCTTCCAGAATACTTGGGATTACAAGCATGTGCTGCCACACCCAGATTCTCCTTTTGCCTATATCTCTGTTAAGGAATGTAATTGTTTTATGCATAAATGTCTTGCCTATCATCCTGCATGCACTTAAGCATGGACTGTGATTTACAGTCATAGATGTTTTGAACTTTGCATCAGCTCTTATGACTTTGGCATCTAAGACACACTCAGTACATGCCTTATAATTTGACAATAAGAGCATAGTATCCTCTAAAACATAGATCTTACAATATTAAGATGATTTGTCCTATTTACTAATTTACATGGAACAAAATAGATTTTTAAGAAAATAATGAGTGACATTTTTCTTAAGCCTGAACTGGAGAAAAACATCTGAAAATGGAAATTTAGATGTATGGTGACATGGTGTTTTGTAAACATTTGTAAGCAAACTCACAAAGAATGTTGTATAATGGATTTTTATTTTATATAAGATATGTTCACGGGTAGTAGAAAATGGAAGTGAGCATCATTTTTATTATTAACTCAGGTTAATGCTCCAGTTGGGTTTTTAATTTGGTTCGCTTTGTTCAGGTATTTGGAATTTAGAGAAGCTCTATGAAAATATCCCGCCTACACATTGTGAATATCCTCTTCCTGCTTATCTTCAGAACAGCCTGGTTCTTTTAATAGCCAATGGCTGAGTGGAGGGGAACCGTTTGTAGTGGGTTAAGTACAGTATGTCCTCCCATTCCTGGGTGAAGTCATGCTCACTGCACAGGGATTGGTGTCATTGTGTTTTCTCTTTGATGTTGGTCAGGTCTCTGAGAGCTCTGGATTTCTGAAAGTTATTGCTCCTTCCTTAGACCATTAGGAGAATTCCTGGTCAACTTGAAACCATCCAGGAATTAGGGAATGCCTCTCATATTCTTTTTTATAGATATTTTGATTTATTATCATCCTTTTAGAGACTGTTCTGAAAATCCCCAAGGGTCAGGATAGGAAGAGCTGGCATTGAGGAGGATCACAGGCTTGTTTGATCACATAATGGACCTAATGATCACATATGGACCTAATCCTGCGTGATGATGCTTAATTCAGAGAACAGAAATGGCAAATTTGTCTTCATCCATAGTGGCTAGGGAATGTGTGCTCAAAGTTGAGAGTAACCATATATACTATTCAAGAATTAACTTTTTTCAAATAATTCAATCAATTAATAATAAAAGAATGCTTACAGCATAAAAGGCACTTAGTAGTCCAACTGTATATCAATTATTGGTGAATAGCGTTACCATTATAAATAATGGTAGTGATTGGATTAGTGCTCAGTCCATCCCAGAATTTGCTGATTCAAATAAATAGTTTGCTTTTCTTTTCTTTTGATGTATTGGAGATTAATAAAACCCAAGGGCTGGCACATGAGAGGCAAGTGCTCTACCACTGACCTGCATCCCCTGCTCCAACAGTTTGTTTTTAGGGCATCCATTTCTTTTGGAGATAAAGGAAATACCTGCTTTTGTGAATGTCTTGTTTGAGTTTGGGACAAATAGCCTCTCCCACCCCCTTTTTTTCTTTCTAGTTAGTTTATGTAAACGGTTTCCAGAAGGTTACCATAGTTTTGAGGAGCACTTGTTAGGGACGTTGCTGAGTGTGGAAGGCAGGAGAATCTGTTCCATCCACCTGTGTGGCAGCCTGTTGCTGGGGTTGAAGCTGTGTGGTTTCTGTAAAATAGATTTGTTGTGTAATGCTTTGTAATTGGCATTGCAATTTTTTTTCTGTTAGGGATACACTGTTGATACAGATAGTGTAAAAGTTATGTCCTTTGGCTACTCTTTTGACCTTGTTCCATCTCTTGGAGAATTAATACCTATAAAAGTTAGAGTTGAGGATACTGGGAATATAGAAAAATAATGGATTTAGAGTGCCTCAATCAAAAAGAGTGGGGACTATTGGGAAGATATCTTGAAAATGTCAAATGGGAAATTTATAAACTAGTAAGAAACCCAATTTGCATGAAATCTTACTTTAGCTCTCAATCTTGGCCACTAAAGGGCTGACTTCTGTTATAGGAAAAGCGTATTTAGCTCATATCTCTGTATTTAGGTAAATCTCAGTATTTCTTAGGTTTAGTAGGATGACTTGGACTTCTTGTTTTTAGGCAAAGATCTGAATGTCATTTGAATGAGGATGGACTCTGTGATAGTCTATGATTCTCTTCCTGGTGAGCTCACTGGCTTGCCACCCATCAGATGCATCAGCAGCAACCATTTGCTTGAACAGAGAAAGATGGCATTGATTCATGTTTTAGAATGAACTGAGTTTGGAAGGTTCCATGGAATCATGGCCTATTTTGTTTAGTTTTTACCAGCAGCTGCCTCACTTAGGCTTTGTTCCTGGTTGGTCATACAATTTAGGAAAGATGGCTGCTTTATGGAACTGATTTCTCCAGACATTGGAAACCCTTATATTATTCAGGTTCATTGATACTTGGTGTAAAACAGATTAATTCCTAAACTCTCAGTGAATATTTAACTGTTGACTTGTTCCCAAGTTATATACTCACTGGGTTAGAAATGATTTCCTGAACCACTGAAGATAAGGAAGGCTGGTTATTCCCAGTTGTGCAACATTCCCATTGTTACCAACTCATATGTGTGAGCGACATCAGCTGATGCCTACACACTGGTCCAGCTACTCAATCAAAGCACTTCCTGTGCTTTTCTTGGGTAATGGCAGTGATTCAGAAGATACTGCAGTTTTTTCTGAGGACTGTTCCCTGCGTGTTACTCTGAGTCTGATTGACCGGGAACTGTAAGTTCAAAAGGAAGATTTTTGTCATGCTGCCATTAAACCTGTGGTTCCCTTTTGCTCAAAGATGTATTTCAGCTGAATTTACGATTGCTCGTCTGTGTGCTTTCAAAAATATTTTAAAAAGACATTTATTTTATAGTGTGGGCTAACAGCCTAATTTCCATCAGTTAACCAATTCATGCTTTAGCCGAGTCTGAACTATGTACTAAGTCTTACGTTAGGCTTGGGAAACACAGGCAAAATAAGGCACTGTAGCTGCCTGCAAGGGCTAGTAGTAATTGGGTAGATGAGCAATAAAAATGGACGAAGGCCAAATAGAGTGTTAATGCCAACATATGCCATCATGCTTTTATAAATATGTACTTGGGTGATTTTAGCTTCTGAGTCTATTCATGTAATGTGTTCCATAAGATAAATTTTTTCTTTCAGGATTTCATTTATAGTATAAAACTACAGGTAACATGATAGCTATAAAGCTCTTATTTCATTTAAAAATAAAATATTTGAAAATTATTTTGGAATTGCAAAGTATGCATTCTTCTCTGATTCCTTAGAACCTCCAACATTGCATTTTTGGCCATAGAATAAACATCCAACACCTGGTTCTCTCCTTGGTTGTTTTGACATTTTGACATTTTGCCTTTTTCCTCCCAGTACTTGTAAATGCTACATCTAATGGGATAGTGCATACAGAAGCTTTCTGTAAGCTGGAAGGTGTGATGAGTAAGCAAATGTTGTTATTATTATTGTTACCACTATTTTCCTGAATTCACTGCTTTGTGGTGTCCCATCCAACATGCCAGTGATTCACTTTGGCAATGTTAGAGGTGATGGTGAGTTTCTCAATGGAGAAGCTGCTTTCTTCTTGAACTTAAAATTTGATTCACTGACGGGCCCCTGTTTGTAGGTAAGTATTGATTTCACTGGTCCTGCTAACTATCCTGTTGGAGAGAAGGTTGAGAAGGGTAGGTGATGCAGAGGCACAGGAGAGAAAAGATTCAGCATGTTTATACTGTATGGTAATTGTGAATTGTTTGGCACTGTGCTGCTGTATGTCTCACTTTACAAAAATTGGTGTTTGGTTTTATAAGTAACTTTATTTCTACAATGGGAGGCTGTTTTTTGTGTTGGTTAAGAGTGTGGGTTCTGGAATTAAATTGTCTTGCTTCTCATCCTGGTCTCCTCATGTCCTTGCTTGCTGTTGTTGTTAGGTGGCATTGAGTTGGTGTCCAACTCATAGAAGCCCTACTTCTGTGCTTTACATAGGGTTTTCAATGGTTGATGGTCTTGTTTTTTGGGAGTGGGTTGCTAGGTCCTTCTCCCAAGCCTATAGCCCCTGGTGTTCTCAGGCGATCTCCCATCTAAGTACTAACCACATCCAATACTGCTTAGCTTCCAAGATCTGATGGGATCAGACGCCACAGAGGTATGGCTGCAGGCCCTCATGTCCAGCCAGGTGAAAATTGGGCAAGTTTGTGATCTTGTTGTGCCTCAGTTTAAAACTGTAGAATGGAGTGATTGTTACATGACAGGGTGACGGTGGCACTTGAGAAGTGAGGTGCTCGATGTAAATGGCAAGAGGAAATAAAGTAGTTTGTTAATGTGGTATCATAGACTCGTTATATTCCTCAGACTTTTTGTGTGATGAAATTCATTTGAGTTTAAAGATCTGTCTCTTGGGAGGAAATGTAGAGGGGGGAAGTTAGAGAGTAGGAGGATGCTCTGGGAGAGAGAGAATGTGAGCCGGGTTGCAACCTTCCACAGAAAACACATGTCTTCTGGGGCGTGGCAGTTGATAAAGTTCTTTTAGATATGGTTATCTTTTTGGATCCTCAGGAAAACCCCTATTGTACAGATACTGAGATTGTGCCTCAGAAACACTCAATGAGTGGCTCAGAGCCGGGGCGGCCAGGGAACGGTACCAGGTGATTAGGGAAGGAGACCGCTTGGCTTCTGGCCATTATTTCCTTCATCCCAGTGCCCTTATTCTTTGCCTGTCAAAGTGTTCACATCTATGATCTGTGGAGAAATCCACAAAAGGCGCAGGTCTTATGATGCTGCTGACCCAGGTGGATGTGGGTGGGGATCCTGGCCCTTCCTCCTGTGATGCTTGGAGCAGGAATCCACAGCCAGTCAGGGGCACCTTGGCCACTGCTGCTAGACAGTTGTCACCATGCCGTCTCTCGTGGCTTCTGAAGGAAGCTTGTGTTTAATCTTGGTGACAGGCCATTTTGGAGCTTTTTTCTGGATGAGAAATTAAGCGTCAGGCTTTGCTTTTTCCTAAGAAGGAAGGTAATGAGCGTCTATTTAGTGGTTAAACACATACTAAAGGAGATTAGTAGAATTGGTACACTTTTAACCCAGGCCTTTTGTGGGCCACTATGTCAATAAACTTGAAGTTAGTAAGTAAAATGACTAATGTGTACAGAATCTAACCCTTTGATTTTTACCTGTGTTTTCTGATGGTGACTCAAGTGTACGTTTTCAAATGCTGGCAGTGATAACATAGATTTACATTATTTTTTTCCTTTAGGTTCTAACATTATAGACAGTTTTAAAAATAGGATTGTTTGGCTGGGGATGTAGCTTAGAGGGATAGTGTCAAGTCCCTGGTTTTGATCTCCAGGAGTGCAAAAAAAAAAAAAAAAAAAAAAGGATTGTCTTTGTTATGTTAAAAAGCAAGTGAATTAAGATGTGGGAAAATGGTCAGATAAAGTGCAGTGTAGTACTTCAGAATTTTAAAGATATTGAGAACAAAATTTAAAATTGGAAGAATTATTACATGCATATAAAGTTAGAACTGACTTTGGTTTTACATTTGAATGAGTTATTTTTATGTAGTCATTTTCTATCTGAATACAAAATTTGTATATAGTTGATATATACTTGTCAAGTAAATGAATTTATTTTTATACAGTAAATCTTGATTAGCTGTAATATTGTTTAAAATTTTTTTGCTTTTTGTACTTTATTTTTCAGAGAAGAGATAAATGACTAGTGGGAGTGATATCGTGAATGATTTATTATTTTTTTTAAATAACATCTAGGCCAGGATTTCTCCTTCTTGGCATTGTTGATATTTGTTTCCAAATCTTTATTGTGGGGAAGCTGTCTTGTGCGGTGTAGGATGTTTGGGAGCATCCTTGGCCAGCCATCCAGTAAATACCAGTAGTATTCCCCTCTCCTTAGCTGTGATAATCAAAAGTGTCTCTAGACATCGCCAGATATCACTGAGGAGGCTGAAACCATCCCTGATTGAAAACCATTGATCTTGAGTTTTATTATTATATTTAAATTTTCTACCTATGTTAAGTCCATGTTACTCTACAAATTTGAATAGAGGTTTGGAAGCTCACCAAAAGGGAGAAAATGTTATATTTATGGATGCAGTCCTTATCAATTATGAACAAAATAAGATTAAAAATTCAATTTGGGTTGGGAATAAGTGTTTTATGATTAATTCTTGGCTATTGTAAAAACAAAACAAAACAAAACAAAAAAAACAAAAACCAACCAGTTAACTAGAATTCCAAACATTTTGATTAATGTTTTATCTCCTTTCTTTCAAAATAGATACATCTCCCTGATTCTGAATTAATTCATAACAATAATGTGTTTTTTTCAAAACTTCAAATAAAAGGAAATAATATGGTTTGTCATATATTGAATGTTTTCTTGACCAGATAATTCTGTGTATTCCTCATGCACATACTAAGAAGTTTAATTATCTT
>VMDO01004044.1:109905-135089 GCA_007922755.1 Pedetes capensis | reverse complement strand
TGCTTTTTTTAATTACTCAAAGTCATAATACATGGTAACATAAGATTTTAATGAGAATTAGAAAATGTCACTTTAAATTTCTTGTAATAAATATTAATCTCAGCCAGAAATTTTAGTTTAAATTTTTTCATGTATACAATTATTGTATTAAATATTTTTCCTTTTGAATGCATATTTCTGATTCCTCATGATCTAGGACTTAGTGTTGAAAAATATACCTCAAGGCATCAAATTAAACAAAGTATACAGGTTTTTAAACTTTTTTCATATCTGACTGGTTAGAGTATCTGAAAGGAATGTTTCATAAGAGCAATATGTGCAGTAAAATGAAGCTTCTATGAAACTCTGCCTTTGCATCCATAGGCCATTTCTGACAGTTTATCATTTACAGAGCTGGGAATCCTCATTACTAGACTCACCAGGCAATAGGAAACCACCTGCCTGATAGCATTTTTGTTATCTCTTTTAATAAAAACTTAATTTCCTTTCTTCCTTCTTATACTGTCAGATATCTGCACGTTATTTTTTTTCCTGACAGTCACCAGTCAATTTATGAACACCTCAGACTTGCTGCTTTGACTCCCCAAATTTCTCCCTTTGACCTTCCTGTCCTCCTTTCCCAGCAGAGCCAAGAAGAATGGGTTTGGGGTTGTTCCTCTGCAGGGCCAACAGTTTCCATAAACATATCACTACTTGGCATAAAGATGCTGTAAGAACAGCCACAGCGTGTACAGCCAAAAACACTTGTGGAAATCCTAGGAATGTTAACAAAAAGAATTGCCCCAAGTCCCCAAGCACTTTTCCCATAGCACACTGAGCACACTGAGCACACTGTGCTTCTGGACAGACAGCTCTTTCAGCTGTGTGGAGCTTTCAGCCTAGGATTTAAAGCATGACAGGATATGGCATGGCAGCCCCAAGTCTGGATAATGTAGTACCATGCAACAAAATGTATCAAATTAGAAAATGGAAACTTTTCCTTCCCTGAACTGTAATTTAGCCGTCACTTGGCTTTAAAGCAGCTGAAAACAATTTCTTGAAAGTGAATGTTTATTTCCTGAATTTTCATGAATAATTATAGGCCTATTCTCTACATGTTCGACATTCCACCGGCATCACCCCTAACTCAGTTAGCAGTGTGAGTTCCAGCACATGCAGATGTTGGGCCTTTGCGTTAAAACATACTGCTTTGGAATGCATGGCACCTTTGATCTGAGGCGCATGACATGGTTCACCTAGAACACTCTCATCAAGCTCCACACACTCTCAGCCTGTGCGTGTGAATGTGCGGTAAGTATATTTCCAAGTTCATTTTCTAAATGCTACAAGAAGGAGCTACTGGGAAAATTTCCTGATTTAACATCTGTCTTATCACAAAAAAGAAGGGCAATATCATGAAATTTTTATCAGCCATATTGCCTAATGTTCACTGAGAAATCTTTGTCTTTCCAGTGGAAGATTTTGACCCCACATGGTGAGAGATTTGACAACCTGATGGCATTGCTAGAGTAATTATAGTTAAAGGTTTTCATATTTATAATGCCCAAATTAGCTCAGTAATGTTATATATTTTGAAATTCTTGTACCTATTTAAAAAAATATGCTTTGCAAAATCATGTGTTTGAAGGTCAATGAATTCATCATAAAATAGTTTTTACTTTGCTAAAAGGAATGGCTTAATGTCCATGTGTGTAAATATCAAGTTTTGCAAAGACAAAATATTACATATATTTAGTAGAATCATTGATAGGACTTTTACCAGAATTTTCTGATATAGGAATTCAGTGTTTCTGTTGCATATTAGAATTAATTTTTGCAAATAAAATATATATTATAACTAACAAAAATAACTTGCATGGTGTTGCATAGCATTTTAGAGAAATATCTTTTTACCAAATTCTTTAACATAATCTCTGTTCTTCACTACTACCTTTTGGGCAAGCATTATTACAATTTTTATTTTCCATAAGGAGAAATGATAATTCAGAGAAGAATCATAGTTGCTAGATTGAGCCTGCCTATGAGAAGACTTCAGGGAGCTTTTTTTAACATACTACACTGGTTTCAGTGCAAATAACTTTGCATGCCACCAAATCCAGCCTTTGATCTCTGGTATTAGATTATGATAGCTTCCTGTTTTTTTATTTTTCCAACATTTATTTGCCAGCAAATGTTTGCTGCTCTATTCTGTGTCCTTTAGAAACATTATTACATTTCTAATTCTTTGTTGTTGTTAGATGCCCTCCAGTTGGTGTCAGACTCACAGCAACCCTATGTAGAACAGGTGAAACATTATTGTCAGTGCTTCTCTATTATTCATAGGGTTTTCAATGGTGGATTGATTTTTGGGAGTGGGTTGCTGGGTCCTTCTCCCAAGCCTACAGCACCTAGTGTTCTCAGGCAAATTTCCATCCAAGTACTAAACAGACCTGGCCCTGCTTAGCTTCTGAGATCTGAGGAGACCTGATGCCATAGTGCTACAGCTACAGGCTCTAATTCTTTAGAAAATCATTTAAATCCAAACTTCCTGTGTTGTAGAAATATAACAAAAAACTTTGGCAACGAGAACTTTATATTTGTGTCTGTTGGTTTTTTACTCTGTTAGACTAAAGGTACTTTAAAAATAGCAGAATTATGCTAAATTTAGTACCAGCAACATCTTTGAGCTGGTAAATTCAACAAGCACATTTTAGAAAAATCATTATTGGCAAAACACATTACTTAGTTTTATTCCCACTGTGAATGGCAACAATATTTTACTTCTGTCAAACTAATTCAATTCCAATAAACTATCAATTTGGCATTGTCTCCAAGAACATATATTGGTTATACAGAGGAAAACATGTTATCTGTTGATATACTACTATACAATTATAACTGTAAACTTCTGATTATCACTCAAAAACACCTATAAAGGAAAGATGGACTTCTGTTTTTCATGCCAATTAGTAGCATAGAAACAACACAAATGCTCATTTTCAGGGACATATCTATCACACTTTTTTGTTTGATTCTCATTAATTTGGACAAAACTCCAAATTGAGGAATAGAGGTCAGTGTAAGAAGCATATTTTTGTATTTAGTAGATATTCAGAATTTATGTAGAATGGAATAGAGGAGATTCCACAAGCTGTTTCTCTCACCCTCATAACCCTGATAGTTTGACTCAAATTAGTCTGGACAGAGAGCTGTCAGAATGCCATGTAACTACTTTGTAGTATGAGAGTGGGCTGCTGTTGGCCACTGCAGTTTAAAAAGCCATAATTATGTTCCAGCTCCTACATTTCAGACTTCTTTACCCAGCTATTTATTCAACATCTGTTTGGATGTCTGATAGAAATTTCAAAGTTATTATTTCCAAAATGGAGCTACTGATTTTCCCTCTGACACTTGCTCTATCTACCATCTTCTCCATCTTCACTGAACGGTAGCTGCAGCCTTCCAGTTGCTCAAGCCAACAGCCTTGAAGTGATCTTGTCTCTTCCCTTTTCTCACACCCTATGCTAGTCAGTTCAGGCTGTCATAACAAAATACCAGAGACTTAAGTGGCTCACACAACAGAAATTCATTTTCAGACCACTGTGGAAGCTGAGACTCTACAGATAGGATGCCAGCTGGTTGGTTTCTGACAAAGGTACTCAGGTGACCCCTTTCTCACTCTGTCCTCATCTGGCAGGAGAGGGAAAGGAAGCAAGAGTTTGATGTCTCCTCTTAGGAGCACCAGTCCTATCATCAGGCTACCACCCTCATGATCTCATCTAAGCCCAATTGCCTCCCAAAGGCCCTATGTTCAACTATTGTCACATTGGAGGTTAGAGGTTCAACACATGAATTGGAGGGATCACAATTCAGTCTGTAAGACATTTCCTAGACATATAAGAATTTTTATCAGGAAATTCTCTTGACTCTATTTTCCAAATATACCTAGAATCTAAACTCTGTAGAATCTAAATAATATTACAATAATAATACAATCCCCCATGTATCTGTCAGATTGCCATACTATGGGGGCTTATATGTTGCTGTGATGCTGAAAGCTATGCAACTGGTATTACCTATACCAGTAGGATCACTCATGCTGGACAGGTTTCATCTGAGATTCCAGACTAAGACAGACTATGGAGAAGGACATGGCTAACCTACTCTTGAAACAATTAGCCATTGAAAACCCTATGAGAAAACCTGTCAGATATAATGTCAGAAAATTAACCCTGCCAGATAGGAAGGAACTCAAAAGAAGACAGGGAAAGAGTTACCTTCTCAAAGTATGTTGTTGTTGTTGTTAGGTGCCATTGAGTCACATTCGACTCATAGCAACCCTTATAGAGTTTGCAATGGTTGGTTATTTCAGGATTGCCTCTGAAAGTGGATTTCCACATCCTTCTCCCATTTTTGCAGTGCTGGGAATCAAACTCAGGACCTCAGAAACTGCAGAGCAACACTCTACCAACTGAGCTAAATCCCAACCCCTCCCTAATGATACAAATGGAGTAAAGCCCCAGGGCTATCCATTTGCTGATATGGCATGACTTAAAATGAGAAGGAACAACTGTAAACACCCATTAATAATTGGAACATGGAATGTATGTAATATGAATCTAGGAAATTTAGAAATTGTCAAAAGGGAACTGGAGTGCATAAACATCAACATTCTAGGCATCAGTGAGCTAAAATGTACCAGCATGGGCCATTTTGATTCAGATAACCATATGATCTACTATCTGGGAATGACAGAGTAAGAGAAATAGGGTTGTATTTATCATCAAAATGAGATCTCAAGATCCATCCTGAAGTAAAATGCATTTAGTTATAGAATAATATCCATATACCCACAAGGAAGGCCAGTTAATTGGGTTATTATTCAAACTTACACAAGCACCACTAAGGCCACAAATGAAGATAGGGAATTCTTTTATTTATTTATTTATTTATTTATTTTTTGCGGTACTGGGGGTTGAACCCAGGGCCTTGCACTTGCATGTTCTGCAAGTGCTGGACCACTGAGCTACACCCCCAGCCCATTTTTTCACTTTTTGAGACAGGGTCTCACTAAGTTATGCAGACTGAGTCTGGTCTCAAACTTGTGATCCTCCTGCCTCTACCACCCGAGCTACTGGGATTACAGGTGTGCGCCACCGTGCCCAGCTAGATAGGGAAATTTTTACCAGCTCCTGCAATCTGAAGTAGATCGAACATGCAATCAGGATGCACTAATTACTAATGACTGCAATGCAAAAGTTGGAAACAAAGAGGAAGGCTCAGTAGATGGAAGATATGGCCTTGGTGACATAAATGATGCTAGAGGTCATGTGATAAAATTTTGGACCAATGACTTTTTCATTGCAAATACATTTTTTCCACTAACACAAATGGCAACTACACATGTGGAAGTCACAGATGGAACATACAGGAACCAAACTGACCACATTTGTGGAAGGAGATGAAAGAAAACCTCAATATCAAAAGTCAGAAAAAAAAACCAGGTGTGATTGTGGGTCAGACCGTCAATTGTTCACATGCAGCTTCATACTGAAACAGAAGAAAATTAGAATAAGTGTATAACAGCCAAGATTTGACCTTGAGTATAACTGACCTGAGTTGAGAGACCACCTCAAAACAGATTTGATGTGTGAGACACTAATGAGGAAAGACCAGACAAGTTGTGGCATGACATCAAAGACATCATTCATGAGCAAAACAAAAGGTTATTAAAAAGACAGGGAAAAAAGAAAAGATCAAATTACATGTCAAAAGAAACTCTGAAATTTATCCTTGAAAGTCAACTAGCTAAAGTAAAAGGAAGGCATGATGAAGTTAAAGAATTAAACAGAAGACTTCAAAAAGCAGCTCTAGAAGACAAAGTCAAATATTATAATGACATATTCAAAGAGCTGGAGACAGAAAACCAAAAGGGAAGAACATGCTCTGTTTTTCTCAATCTTGAGTAATTGAAGAAAAATTTCAATCCTCAAGTGGTAATAGTATAGGATTCTATAGAGAAAATATTAAACAATGCAGGAAACATCAAAAGAAGATGTTTCAACAAACAGATGCAGCACTGGAGGTGCTTGGTGCAAGTATTTATGCCAAGAGATTTAGAAAACAGCTACCTGGCCAACTGAATGGAAGAGGTCCATATTTGTGCTGTTCCCAAGAAAGGTGATCCAACTGAATGTGGAAATCTTCAAATAATAGCAATCATCAAATAATAGCATTAATATCACACACAAGTAAAACTTTGCTAAAGATCCTTCAAAAGTGACTGCAGCAGAATATTGACTATGAATTGCTAGAAAATCAAGCTGGATTCAGAAGAGGGTATGGAATGAAGTACATCATTGCTGATGTCAGATTCATACCAGCCAAAAGCAGAGAATACCAGAAAGATATCTATGTTTTATTGAGTATACAAAGGCATTTGACTATGTGGGTCACAATAAATCATGGATAACGTTGTGAAGAATGGGAATATCAGAGGACTTAATGGTACTCATGATGAATCTGTACATGGACCAGGAGGCAGTTGTTTGAAGAAAACAGGGAAACACTGCCTGGTTTAAAGTCAAGAAAGGTGTGTGTCAGGGGTGTATCCTTTCACTGTAATTCTTCAATGTCTACGCTGAGCAAATAATCCGAGAAGGTAGACTATGAAGAAGAACGTGGCATCTTGATTGGAGGAAGACTCATTAATAACCTGTGTTTTGCAAATGACACAACTCTCCTTGCTGAAAGCCAAGAAGATTTGAAACATCTTGGATGAAGATCAAAGAACAAAGCCTTCAGTATGGATTGTGCCTCAACATCAACAAAACAAAAATCCTTACAAGTGGGTCACTATACAGCTTCATGACAAATGGAGAAAAAATTGAGGTTGTCCAATATTTTGCTTTACTTGGTTCTACAATCAACTCCCATGGAAGCAGCAGTTAAGAAATCAAAAGATGTATTGCACTGGAAAAAGCTGTTGAAAAGACCTCTTTAAAGTGCGGAAACTTAAAAATGTCATACTGAAGATGAAGAAGGTGCACCTGACTTATGCTATGGTATTTTCAGTCACTTCATATGATTGTGAAAGCTAGATATTGAATAAGGTAGACAAGAGAAGAATTGATGCTTTTGAATTTTGGTGCTGAAGATGAATATTGAATATACCATGGACTGCCAAAAGAACCAAAAGATCTGTCCTAGAAGTACAACCAGAGTGCTCCTTGACAGCAATGATGGCTAGACTGCATCTGACATATTTTGGGCATGATGTCAAGAGGGACCAGTCCCTGGAGAAGGACATGTTTTCATGGCAGGTCCATGAAAAAAAAGGAGACCCTCAACTAGATGGATTGACACAGTGTCTGCAACAAAGGGCTTAAATATAGAAATGATTGTGTGCCTCGCTCTGAATTGGGGAGTGTTTCATTATGTGTATGTTTCATTATGCATAGGGTTGGTATGAGTGGATCTGACTCAGCAGTACCTAAGAATAACAGTGCTACTGTGGTTCAAGCTACCCCTGTCCCTCATAGGTATTGTCACAGTTAACCTCTTACTTGGTCTCCCACCTTCAACACTGCCCACACAGAAATCAGGATGATTTTTTTCTTACAGTACTGGGGGTTGAACCTAGGGCCACCTGCATTCTGTGCATGCACTCTACCAGTGAGCTGCACCATAAGCCCATTTTTTACTTTTTGTTTTTTTCAGATAGGCTCTTACTAAATTACCCAGGCTACCTCTGGCCTCAAACTTGCAATCGTCCTGCCTCAGCCTCCCAAGTCACTGGGATTAGAGCCATGTGCCACTGTGCCTGACTAGAATGAATATGTTTAAATGAAAGTCAACTTATGTCATTTCTCTGTCACAAACCCTATATTAGCATTACCTTTTTTCCTTGACTGATGCTTCTTTTATTTCCATTAACCTAAAAAAACTCACATGTTAACTTTCCCTCAACATTCAAACACACACACACACACACACACACACACAAACACACACACGCAGCTTATTAGTTCTCTGACATCATCTTCTACTATGCTCCCTTTTGTTTACTCTGCTCCAGCCATGTTGGAGTAGAATGTGACCTGTCAGGCATGGTTACACCGCAGAGCCTTGGCACTGAGTACTACCTATGCCTAGAATGTGCATAGCTATATCAGCATAAACTCTCCTATTTCAAGGCTTTATAAAACTCTCACCTTTACACGGAGCCCTCCCATAACCTAAAATCTCCCTCTACCAACTCTCCAATACCATTAATCTTCCTTTTTTCCTTTTCTTCACCATACCCTTCCCATATATTTTGTAATTAGCTTATTTGTTATGTCCACTGATCATTATGTATCTCACTCTACTTTAGTGCAAGCTCCCCAAGAATGGGAATATTGCTCTGTTTTGAGCACTGAATATCTCTACCACCTGGAGCAATATCTACACATAGTAGGGGCTCAATAACCATTTTTTGAATGAAAGAAGAAAGTTTGGATTGAATCTGTGTCATTTGCAATTTGGAAATTCCCGACTAATGTGTTCTGTCAGTACTTTGTCCCTTCTTTTTACACTGTTTGTTCCCTCCCTCTCTCAAGTGACATTAATTGGTCAATACATATATGAATACTAACTCGCTACTACATACTTTACAACATACAGTGTGGTAAAAAGCTAAACTAAAAGATGTATTCCCTAGCTCAAAGAGAGACAAGTGGTTGACAATAAAGTAAAAAAACAATTGTATATGTACTGTCTAATTCAGTGAAAAGGTTTTAATTTCTGTAACGGTTCAGAGGCAAGGGACATCAGAAAAGTTTGGAATTATAATTAAAGCATTTTCAGAAGAGAAAAGAACTTGAAAATTAAAAAAATAATATCAATAGTGTGCAACATTATAGAATTGCTTTATAATGCTATGTCATTTACTTCATTGTTATGTGGAGCAACTTCTTTTATGAAATTATTAATACTAGCACTCAAACTGGCTGACTAGGGCTTCTAACCAGAAATGAAGTCTTGTCAACAGTTTTCACATTGTGCTAAACCGACTTACCACAAGAATAGACTGCTAAGAGGAAGTCGGGAGGTCTATATGATTTCTATACGGTAGTAAATCAGGCAAATCACAGTTCTAGGACGTGCTGTGTCAAGGAAAGTGACAACCTCAGGCATGGCAGGTTATCCCTGGAGAGAAGCAGCATAGTCCGGCAAGCACAAAAGCCACATAATCACCTTATTCATGATTTCCAGGTCATCGTGGCTGGTATCGATTCACAAGCAGTTATAAAGGAAATGAGTGATTGTCACTCTTAGAGAAAGCTTAAATATATTAGCTAGTTAATTGGAAGGCTTCAATGTATACCAGGCTTTAAGCAACCCAAGAACAAAACTGGCATAGGTGGAAATACAAGTGAGTCAAGATCATCCCCAAAGGCCCATGCTTCATAATTTTTAAGTTAATTTAAAGCAATATACTCTATTCCTTGTAGTTCGTGCCTAGTGCATAAGGTTATGAACATCTTTCATGATTACTGCGCTTTAGTAATAAGAAAAAAAAAAAAACAAGAAAGCATGCTGAAAAGTAGTTGCCCTTATAGTCTTCATTAGAATCTAACCATGAAAAGCTGTGCAAAGCAGATTTATCACTAATGATCAGACTGCAGTTTAAGGATTTCTAACCTGTTAATGCCAATTCCAGTAGCTTGGTACATTTATTTATGTATGATGGCTCAATGACCTACCAAACACAAATGGTCTTAGTTTATCAACATAAGAAAGATAGAAGATAACTGTGTTTTTGATAGAACAATGAGGATATCCCTTGACCAGGGCATAGAATATATGTTCACTTGTTCATTTGATTGTTGTTGTTGTTGTTAGGTGCCGTCTAGTCGGTATCCCACTCATAGCGACCCTCTGTACAACAGGGGAAACACTATTGTCAGTGCTTCTCTGCTGTTCATAGGATTTTCAATGGCAGATTGATTTTTGGGAGGGGGTTGCCAGGTCCTTCTCCCAAGCCTACAGCCTCTGGTGTTCCCAGGCGGTCTCCCATCTAGGTACTAACCAAGCCCGACCCTGCTTAGCTTCCGAGATCTGATGGGATCGGATGCCACAGGGCTACGGCTGCAGTATTCATTTGATTAGTTGCTTAAATTGCAACAAATAATGACTTTGTAAATAGGTGTGGGAAAAATATGGGAAACTTAAAACTAAAGTTGAGAAACCAAAAGTTCTGTGTCTTAAAGTAGTAGGCAGTAACACAGGAACAGAGTGATAATGGTGTGGTGAAGGTGAGAGTGTGGACTAGGAACAGACCAAACTAAGGAGAGAGTAGAGAGGAAGAGAAGGAGTGAGATGTGATATGAGATGGCTCTCCAACTTAAATAGCCTGTAATACTCATTAGATAATACTGGAGGGAATTTCTTTTTCAAAAAGTGATAGCAACAGAAGCCTGATTCCAAGTTATGTCAAAGAACATAGAGGCAGCAGCTATAAGCTACTTATTTGAAAAGTTTGACAGTAGCTAGAGAGGGCAGCTGGGTCAAGAGAACATTTCTAAGATAGCAGAAAGTAGATGTGTTTGAACACATAAGTGAAAGTGGTGAGGAGGACTTGAAGATGCCCAAGAGGGTGAAGAAAGGCAGAGATCTGGATCTTGATAGCACTGAGAAAAGAGGGGCAGGGCACACAACAGGGGCTCCCAGCTTTAGAGGAGGAGGACTGTTTCTTGAGACAGAGACGAGGATCATAAGTGAGAAAGCAATGTCACCGAGTCACTGCCACTAAATGTGCCAACAGATGACATGATCTTACCAGTGATAGATGTGCTCAAGGCAGTATCTGAGGCAGATAATAACTTCCTTCACTTTTATTACAACCTTATCTGACCACAAAAGCATACATGCCCACCTATGATTAAAATATCTCTCTTCCTTCCCGGTTTAATTTCCACTGAGTTTCCAACTCATATTTTTACCATGTATTCTCTGCAGAGGTCTCTGAATCTCATTCTGCATTTGTTTCTAAGGACTTACTTGGCCACTCACGTCGCTGTTCTACATGCTGCTTATGTACACTGGGAATTCCCCCTGCTTACCATGCACCACTCTGGTTTCTTCTAGCAAATAAATTGTCTTGTCTCTTTAGACGAAAATCATGGGAAGTTATTTGATTCTCACCTGTGTTGTCATCCTTTCTTGATTTTCAATTTGATTTTTACTTGGAGGATGATGTATTTGAGAATTAATAGTAGAACTTTCATTTTCTTTAATCATATTTTAATTTTCCCTTTTCAGAATTGAGTGATTTGAGCCTTTAGAATCAGAAAGAGAGAACACACAATTCAGGGAGTAAGCAAGAGGGAGGACAAAAACAAACATTAAAATTTCTCTTTTTTAAACAAAAAAATTAAATGAACTACACTGTGGTGATTTTTGTTTTGTTTTGTTTTGTTTTGTTTCCAGTTCTTAGGGGTTAAACCCAAAGCCTTGCACATGCTAGGAAGTACTAAATTACTGAGCAGCACCTTCACTTCTTTTTATGTCTTAAATTTTGAAACAGGGCCTCTCTAAATTGCACAGGGTGTGTCTCACCCCACACCTGTGAGTCTCCAGCCTCAGTCTCCCAAGTCACTGGGATTACAGATGTGTGTAAAGTGTCTAGAGTTTGGCCTACATATACACACATATATGTACATATACAGGTATATATGTATATACACATATGTATAAATATGTATATATTTGGCATATGAATTGAAAAAGGCTGTCTTATCCAGTTCATATGTCACATTGTCTTATGTGACTTATGCTGTGCAAATATTCAGCATACTATGGCATATGATAGTTTATGTGTGCTCGTTTAAGGAAGCCTATGTGTTATGTCACCCACTTTAAATAAAGACCATTCTTCATTAAAAAGTACAAACCACTTTAATGGGTTCTGGCAGAAAAACTATAGCTTAAAAGTTATACTCATAATGCAAGCATAAGCAAATGAGTAGAAATTGCAGAGTTATCACTATTACTTTTCAAGTGAGTTCAACATCAGCCAGTATTCACACATACACAAAGGAAAAAAGTCTGACAAGCATTTAGCTAACAAAATTGAAACTACTGAGAAGTCTCTTTCAGAATAGGAGTTGTAGCTCAGTAGTAGAGCACTTGCTTAGCATGTGCAAGGACTCAGATTTGATTCCTGGCAATGCAAAAGGAAAAAGAAAGACTATTTCAAATATAGGTTTATACATATTATCATTAGAGATAGCTATAATCCCTTCTTCTTCTTCTTGTTGTTGTTGTTAGGTGCCATGGAGTCCGTGTCTGACTCATAGCGACCCTACATACAATAGGCGAAACACTAATATCAGTGCTTTTCTGCTATTCATAGGGTTTTCAAGGGCAGATTGATTTTTGAGGAGTGGGTTGCCAGGTTCTTCTCCCAAGCCTACAGTACCTGGTATTCCCAGGCAGTCTCAATCCAAGTACTAACCAGGCCTAACCCTGCTTAGCTTCAAGATCTGATGGGATTGGGTGCCACAGTGGTATGGCTGCAAGATTAATCCCTTAGAAACTAGCTAATAATTATAGTATGTGTATATAATAAATTAATGAAAATACATGTACATGGTTTTATTTTTCCTCAACATCATATTACTAATAATAGTGTACAATAGCTTAGAGATGCTGAGCTTTTACATTTTTAATGGTCAATATAATTTTTTTCACAAAATAATGAAACATTCAGGTTCCCCATAACTGCAAAATGTACCTTTGAGAATAATGGTAAGTTAGTGTGACTTTTGAAAACATACTCAATTCTTCTTAAGCAACTTCAAAAGAAGCCTGCCTGTTGCCAGAGATACATAAGATGCCTGCAGGCTGTGGTGGAACATCATGTAGCACAAGTGCTCAATTTTGGGTTGAGTGACTTTTATCTCTGTATATCAATGTTCAAATAGCCACTGCACACTGTGTGTCTTGATGGTAGGAACTAGAAACACTTCTTGGAAATTCCTTTTCACTTCTACCATACTTTTAAATGTTGTACCTCTAGAGTAGCTCATTAAGATGCGTCAGTGATGGATGTGGCCATTGGGACTTTGCTTGGTTTTTCTCCTTGGAATATTCCCAATGGCTGTATTTATTTATTTATTATGTTTTTGCAGGATGAGGGGGTTAAACCCAGGGCCTCGCACATGCTAGGCAAGTGTCCTACCACTGAGCTGTACCCCGCCCCTTTTTTTATTTTTGAAGCAAGGTCTTGCTATGTTATACACACTGCCTTGGGCCTTAAAATTATGATCTTCCTCCCTCAGCCTCCTGAGTAACTGAGATTACAGACATGTGCCATAGCACTCAGCTGGAAAAGATTACTCTTAATGATTCCACTGTACTGGGAAACAAGACTCATAATTTTGTCCTCAAAGAGAACAGGTACCTTATCATACATTTTGACCACTAACCACACTCTATTTTCTGTAATGACATAAGAGATGTCCTCTTTTACCATCAATTAGTATGGAAACACAAGTGCAAATTGCAATTCCAAGGATTAGCATTGATATAAGTGAACTATTACATCCAACAGGAATTCTATAAACTGTATTTTCCCACCCAAGTTTTAAAAGCTACATGCACACTACCATGTGCAGAGATAATTACATTCTTTTATTAAAGTGAATCAGTTTTGCATTTTATTAGTGTTTTGTTTAGAAAGTAAAAAGTTAGTTTTGTGAGTCATTAGTTAGTCCTAGTCCAGTGAGCTAGTCCTTAACTGTATGATTATGAATGCTGCAAAATAAAAATCTCTATTATGATTTTTTAATTATAAAAATAATTTTTAAATGGAAAATATCTATGGTAATGGTTGCTTAGATTTACATAGTACTTGTTTAAAGTTTTCAAAGTATTTTGGAGAATTATTAATTTTAACATTTCTCCCTGGAGTGGATAATGAACAGACTGAGAAAATTGAAGCAATGAAGTCACATGATGCTCCCAAGCTTCATTAGTAAGCAATGAAGAAACAAAGAATATGATCAAAAATCACCTTGTAATAGAGTTCCACTAGACCAGGAAGCTATCTAGGTGACAGTGTTTAAATAATGATACTTTAATACATTCTGGTCCACCTAATAAAACTACAATGTCATCCAAACTATATTTATCAAATTGTCCTTGTACTGATGGCATAATTTTTAAGAAGAAACCTATTCTGAAGTACTAATGTGATGTTATCTCTAAATAAAGATTCTGAGACCATCTTATTAGGATAATACATAAACAGCTAAGATGAAATCTACTCTTTTAAACAGAAAAAATTGTAGGTCTGGCAGTAGAGCTACAGTAACTTCAGGCCTTAACTATCAGAAACTGAGGGTGGATAGGAGCTGAAGAAAACCCTTTTAAGGCATTAAAGTCTTTCATGCTGGCTTTCTAAGAAATAGAGAAGGGGGAAAGGGTTGCAAAAATCCTCCTCAAGTATGGAAAGTAATTGGGGTAAGACTGGAAAGAGACTCTCCAGAGGCATTAAAAAGTTAAAAAATCTTTTAACTGGGCATTATAATATGTGATATTTCCAACAATTCTGAAAGCTGGTGGTTTGGTTTTGGAACGCTGACAAATATCCAGAATGGGGTCAGTGCTCAAATCTCAGTCTCAGCTGATGGGGAAATTGTACTCTCACTTGAAAAATATTTCAAGCCAGTGGTGAACTGAATAAAACCAGAGTTGCAGCCAAGAGCTGAGGATGTATCTCAGTTGCAGAGTGCTTGCCTAACATGTGTGAGGCCCTGGATTTGATACCTAGTACTGGAAAATAGAATGAAATAAAATAAAAAGTTACAACAATGTCCACTTCCAAGATGATGCCTTGTTGCTGCATTGTGCAGAGGGGAGGAACGCTGTGTCCCCACAGGGCAGAAGGCAAAAGGACAAGCCAGCTAAAGGCCACAAGAAGCTTCTTTTCAAAGGATCTTGCCCTCCCTCTAAATATCACATCTTTCAGTAAGTTTCAACATCTGAATTTTGTAGGAAACACATTTAAACCATTGCAATTGGAATAGGCAAAATTATCTCAGGAGACAAACATAATTAATCATAAAGACAAAATTAATAAATTTGATCTCGTTAAAATTAAGAATATTGGCTCATTAAATAATCCATTAAAATGAACAGGCAAACCACAGTCCAGGAAGAATAATTACAGCAAAATTATATGAATATGAGAATATCTATGATATCCAACCAGCTCAAACAAATCAACAATACATAAATAATTGAATAAAAAAGCAAAAAAAGAAAAACCTTAGTGGCTTCAAAAATGAGCACATAACTGGCCACAAAGATCACAAAAAAGTGCTCAATAGCATTAGTCATTGAGGAAATGTAAATTAAACACATAAGAAGATATCAGTCATTGTCATGAGCATAAAAAACAAAAAAAATATTGATAATTCTAAACATGGTTTTGAGGTTCATTAGAAAATAAGTTGCTTGTCTGTGTGCACAACTACACTTCTTAGGCTTCTCCATTATCCATGAACTTCAGAGTTTCTTGTCATTGCTAAAGAAGACAAGTTAAGATCACTGGAAGATATGAAATTTCTCATGAGTTTGAACTTAGATGATGCACACATGAAACTATCTTGACATTAAAATACTATTATTTTATCTGGAGGTTCAAATACATATACTATGTGAAATATGAGAACTGACTTTTAAAACATCAGAATAATTTCACTAGAAGTTAAAATTATTTTGTTTATATGAATTTTATACATACAGAAAAAAATCTGTGAACTTTAATAATCTGCCTATGATATATAAGAAAGAGTAAAATTGGCCTTATGAAATAAGACAAAGATGTAATGAAAGAAAATAAGAAATGGAATGTTGATTATCATTTATTCAAAATAATTTTATTTTTCTTAATGAGTCCCATTCTTATCATTTGGAGAATGATTCTTTAATCTTTGCCCCTTACTTCACATAGATAGTGAATAAAATCAGGGCTTTGGGAGGTTCTTCTCCTTACTGACATGGACTGTGATGAAAAATATGAAGTATTTATTAACACAGAGCTGTTCAGAGTTATTGATGAAAAAGAAAGATCTATCATATAATCCCCAGGGTACTTTATTGATTCAATAGTTAATAGAACCAGTCATTTATATGACCTGTTAAAAATGATTTGTATTTGAATGATGAATTTTATTTGGCCATTTTGAATTTTTTGAAAATAGAGTCAGAAAACATTCTGTTAAAATAAATGTTTTCATACAAGATTTTAAAAATTTGAGGTGCAATTCACATGCCACATGCCACAAATATGTTGTGCAGTATTTAAAACACAGTCACAGAAAAGAAACAAAAGTCTTTACCAAGCAGACTTTGTTGCTTCACATGAAGCTGAGTAACCAACTATTGCACTTTGCATTGGTCATATTTTTCATTTGCCCTTCCCTGTCTCTCTTACTTTTCACTTCAATAAGTAAACATAAAAACTCAAGAGGGTCCCGAGTCCCAAAAATGTGGCATCACAATATTCACTTACATAAGTAATCTTATCTATTTGATTTGGTATAATTGAAAAAAAGTGTTTTATATAGATCCCTCATATTCCTCTTACATGAAATCATCTTAATTTGGATAGAGTTGGTTTGAAACAAAGAATATCTGATAGTACCTTAACTAGTTCCTATAATTGACAATGGAAAGACATTGACAGATTGTTGATTGATGAAGAATTGAGTATTAAAATATTTCTTCTCCAACAATTTTTATAGTACATTTTAAATCATCTGAACTTTTCAGTCTAACCATTTGTTGGAGAGTGTCAAGATATACGTTGACAGTTTACCCACAAATTTTCTCAACTCCATTTAGGAAAATATATGACCATTGTCAGGAATGATAATATGTAACAATTATTCCTTAGCTATAATCTTTTCAACAAATTGTGAGATAAAAAAGAGCTTTGTAATAACTGAGATGGGTGTTCTTTCTTGAAATCATCCTGTAAAATAAATATGGTTCTTGGTTGAGAGTTTTGGTCATTTCCCATAAAAAATATAGATGTTTTTATAGAGTATCAAAAATTCTGAAATATGTTCCAACCTCTTATATCAATATTAATCATAGAATACTGTGCTAACATTTTCATTCCAAACAGCTGAAAATTATTAGATTTTGTGGGCAAGCTAATAAAATGGCAGATGTTTGAACTAATATTAAGTTCTTTTCCCATAAAATCATATTTTATTGGAAAATAATAGAGTAAACATCTTGTGAAAAATTCCTCAGGCAGCTTGGTTAATTAAATATTCCCATCCAAACCTCCTTTAACTCATCAAGTATCACTGTGGGACCCTATGTAGTTGATTACGTTATATGGACAGCTTGAAAATGTAGAGTTAAAAGATTTTATAAGTTCTTTCAAAGATCAATAATTGAAAAGGAAGTGACTTAAAATAATTTAGAATCTGCCATAACAGGTGATTTAAGGACACCAGACTTTGACATTTTTCTTGCAAACAATGGTGTAATCCTATAGCCTGAAAGAGCCTGCAGCCATAGCCCTGTGGCATCCGATCCCGTCAGATCTCAGAAGCTAAGCAGGGTCGGGCCTGGTTAGTACCTGGTTGGGAGACTGCCTAGGAATACCAGAAGCTGTAGGCTTGGGAGAAGGACCTGGCAACCCCCTCCCAAAAATCAATCTGCCATTGAAAACCCTATGCACAGCAGAGAAGCACTGACAATAGTGTTTCCCCTATTGTACAGAGGGTCTCTATGAGTTGGATACCGACTAGACGGCACCTAACAACAACATAGCCTGGAAAAAAAAAAAAGATTCCAGCATATCTGGAGACACAAATTCATTCGGTATCAGCCAGGGTTTTATGAGAGAAGAATGACACTGGATGATACAAAGTCAGAGATGTATTGGGGGGGGATGAAAATTTATAGGATTATGGGGTTAGGTAGTCTATTCTCTTTTTGCTGCTTGAACCTGAAGTCAGAAGGCCCAGCTGTTAGGATGAAAACATAGTGTGGAGTAAGGGAAGAACAAGTACTATCTGAAACCTTTGAGAGCAACAATCTAAAACCTACAAGCACAAGTTCTCCAATGTCTTCTAAATGTTCCTGTTGTAGGAGATCTGCAGGATAAACCAACACCCATTACCATGAAACTTCACACAGAGCTGGCCTAGGATGAGAAGAAGCTAAAAAAGAGTTGGTGGATGCTGAACGAGCTGTAATTCTCCCTCTCATTCTGCATCAACAAGAAGAGTCAGCATATCTGCAAAAGGTGAGCAGACTGCTATAGATCATTGCTCTATGCTGATTTTCAACATGTTTAAAAACAAAGGAACAAATAAAAAGGCCTATACTTCAGATTTTCCTTACTATCTCATGTAAATGTCTATTGTGGCCAACCCTAACCTAGATAAATATATGGAGGGAAATTCTGGGAAATAGCATCCCATGTTGGCTTAGTTGACGCATAACAAAGGCAGGTTAATTTGGGTACAGAATTAACCTCAATAAAGGTTCCCCAAAGGCTTGTGATTAGGATAAATTACAAACAAAATATAGTTAAAACTCTTCAATTTACTGGTAATAAGAAAGCTTTTTTTGTTTTTGCTTTTGCTTTATTTGTTTTATTTTTCTTTATTTATTTGCATTCATTGTTTATGATACCTTTTTTGGAATTACTTGGAATAGAAATATTTGTACCTCCAGGTCATTTCATATTCCCATCTTAGGATAGGGGTCACCAATCATCAGGCCAGGGACCAGTACCAATGTGAGCAGTAAGCAAGCAAGGGAAGCTTCATCTGTATTTACACAATAAATTTAATGTGCTTGAATTATCTCAAAACAACCATTACACTTCCCCTGGTATTGTGGAAATGTTATGTTTCATGAAACTGGCTCTTGGTGTCAAAATGGTTCAGGATTACTGCCTAGTATCATCATTGAAATGTGTTACTACCTCAGGGGAGGCTTAGAAAGCAATATCATTTAAATTATTAGAAAATTTGAGAGTAAGTAAGAAAGTTTCCACTAAAGAATTTAATTAGTCATATTTCTCAGTAACTGGGACTCTTTTTCAGTAGCTGGAAATCAGAAATAGTTACCATTGATAAGGTTGGGCAAAGACAAACTTCCAGTTCTTCATTCTTTAAAGCAATATTCATTAATCAACTTTTTTTTTTTTTGGTGGTACTGGGGGTTGAACCCTAGGCCTCATGCTTGCGTGCTTTGCAAGTTCTGGACCACTAAGCTGCACCCCCCAACCCATTTTTTTACTTTTTGAGACAGGGTCCCGCTAAATTACACAGACTGCCTGTAGTCTCAAACTTGTGATCCTCCTGCCTCCGCCTCCTGAGCCGCTAGGGATTACAGGAGTGTACCACCATGCCTGGCTCAATTTCATCATCTATTCTCATGCAGGCATTAGATAAACAAAGGTTATTAAAACAGTGCCCCTCCTCAAGATGCTTAAAATCTATGATGGGAAAGAGAAAGATTAAACAGAGGATTACAATCTGACAGTATAAATGCTATAATACTGGTGTATATAAAGTTCAATAGGAAAAAAAGACACTTCATCTCGACTCAATGGTGAGAAAATACTTTTAAGACAGGACAGTTTCAGAGATCACAGAAATTCATGATAGAATTTTTATTGGTTATTCAGGTACTTGCCATTCATTTAGATAAGCAACATGAAACAAGATATAAGGTCATAGTTGAGCTCAAGATTTGTATGTTGCACATTTATGAAGAAGAACATGACATCAGGATTGGAGGAAGAGTCATTAACAACTCGTGTTTTGCAGATGATACAACTCTGGTTGCTGAAGGTGAAGAGGATTTAAAACATTTCCTGATGAAGATCAAAGATTGTCGCCTTTAGTATGAATCGCAACTAAATATCAACAAAACAAAAATCCTTACAACTGGGTCAGTATGCAACTTAACAATAAATGGAGAAAAGATTGAGGTTGTCCATGATTTTGCTTTACTTGGTTCTACAATCAACACCCGTGGAAGCAGCAATCAAGAAGTCAAAAGAGGCATTGCTTTGGGAAAGGCTGTGGCAAAAGATGTCTTTAAAATATTGAAAAGTAAAGATGTCACATTGAAGATGAAGGTGTGCCTGACTTATGCCATGATATTTTCAGTCACATCATATGATTGTGAAAGCTGGACATTGAACAAGGGAGACAGGAGAAGAATTGATGCTTTTGAATTATGGTGCTTGAGAGGAATATTGAATATATCATGGATTGCCTAAAGTACCAACAGATCTGTCCTAGAAGAAGTGCAACTAGAGTGTTCCTTGGAAGCAAAGATGACTAGACTGCCTGTTAAGTATTTTGGACATGTACTTAGGAGGGACCAATCTTTGGAGAAGGACATCATATTTAGGAGAGTGGCAGGTCAACGAAAAAAAGGAAAATACTTCACTAGATGGATTGACACCATGTTGGCAACAATGGGCTTAAACATAAATAAGACCATGTGCCTGGCAAAGAATTGGGGAGTGTTTCATTCTGCTGTACCCAGGGTTGCTATGAGTCAGACTCGACACAGCAGCACCTAACAACAACAACAACAAGATGCATTTGAACATATATAGGTCTAAAACTCAAGGAAGTAACATCAACTGAAGTTATAAATTTGGGAGTCAGCCTATATATATTCTACAGAGTCTCAGTCTTGTATATCAGTCTTTTTTTTTTCCGCCTTTTATTATTATTTTTTTGTGTGGCAGGCTCTCTGAAACACTCCCTTTTGACGTACCCCTTGGTCTTCTACCAAGGTCCAGAATGGGTCAGAAGGAAAACCAGTCCTGTACTTCATTTCTTTTTGTTTGTATTGTGACATACTATTTGTACATGTTTATAGTGTACATTATAGTAATTAAATGTATATAATGTATTATAATCAAATCAGAGTAGTAGATATTTCTATTGCTTCATTGGTCATTTTTATGTTTAGAATTTCATAGTTTTCTGGTTTTTAAAAAAATATATATACCATAAACTGCACTAATTTACATTTTCACAAACAGTATGTAGGGGTTCCCTTTTCTCCGTAGTCTTGCCAGAACTGTGTATTGTGTGTGTGTGCTTGAAGAAGAACCAGAATTCCTCTACTCTGGCCTTTTATATGTGTGTGTGTCCCTTATTTAACTTCTTTCTGTCCTCCCTCCCCACTATACTTCCCAGTGTCTAGTGAACAATATTCTACTTTATTCTTCTAGGAGATCAACTTTTTAGTTTCCACAAGTGAGTGAGACCATGTGGTATTTGTCTTTCTACATCTGGCTTGTCTTACAAAATGATTATCTCTAGTTCCATCCATGTTGCTGCAAATGATAGGATGCCATTTTTTTTATTGCTAAATAGTATTACATTTTGTTAAGTACACTACATTTTCTTTACTGAAGAGCATGTAGGTTAATTCTATATTTTCGCTATTGTAAATACTGCTGCAATAAACATGGGAGTCAAAGTATTTTTTTAGTATAATGATTTCATCTCCCTTGTATATATATATACAATTGTAGGTTTTCTGGAGCATTTCGTAGTTCTAGTTTTAGTTTTTTGAGAAATCACCAAAGTGTTTTCCATAATGATTCTACTAATGTACAATCTCACCAACAGTGTATAAGTGTTCCCTTTCCCCTGCATCCTTGCTAGCATTTGTTATTTTTGTGTATGTGTGCATTTGACAATAGCCATTCTAACTGGAGGGAAGTGATATCTCATGGTTTTAATTTGTATCTCTCTGGTGACTAGTAAAAATGAACATTTTTTTACATATTTGGTCATTTGAATGTATTCTTTTGAGAAGTATCTGTTTAGTTCTTTATCTAATCTTTACAATTGGATATTTGGGGGTGTTGATGTTTTGTTTTGTTTCAGTGTTCAGTTTTTGGGTTCCTTACATAGTCTATGTCAGATGAACAGATGACAAATATGTTCTCCCATTCTGCAGATTGTCTCTTAGTTCTGTTGGTACTTGTTTTGCTGTGCAGAAGGTTCTTAGTTTAATATACCATAGATTCCTGAATCTAATCCACACTCAGGTTTTGGTGATCCCTTAAACAGAAAAGACTTGGTTTGAAATTCTAATCCACTCCTTCCCTTTAACTGCTCCTTTTCCATAGTATGCCTGAGTAAATATAGTGAAGTGATGGACAGCACTGATAACATTTCTGTTACAAGTGATGGTGAGTGTGATGAATAGTAGGCAAATGATAATATTGTTGTTGTTGTTAGGTGCCGTCGAGTCGGTATCCGACTCATAGCGACCCTCATAGGGTTTTCAATGGCTGAGTGCTTCGGGATTGCCTTGGGAGTGGATTGCCAGGCCCTTCTCCCATAAATTATAATATGGATAACAATAAATAAGATAATAAATTATTACATTATATTGTTTTTATGACTTGTATAGCAGTTCTATAATTTTCCCCAAAACCAACCCTCAACTGTGAATCTAAACTGTGCATGATTCTAATTCACATATGATTTTTTAACCCTCTAAAACTGTTGAAAGAGTGCAGATTAGATTTGAGAATATACACTAATTTGATTTGCCTATTTTCACTTTTGCTGTTTTGTATCTTTGGCATCCTATCTTTAAAAAATACACCAAAGTCTTAAAATGTTTTCCCCTGTTTTTGTATAGTTATTTCATAGATCCAGGTTTAAAGTTCAGGACTTTGATTCACTTTGAGTTCATTTTTGAGTACAGTAAGAGGAAGAGACCTACTTTCATTCTTCTGCATATGCATATCCAATTTTTCCAGCACCATTTGTTAAAGAGACTGTCTTTTCTCCATTTTATGTTCTTGTTACCTTTGCCCAAAGTTGGCTGTATGTGTTTGATTAATTTCTTGGTTCTATATTCTCTTCCACTGGCCTATGTGCCTGTTCTTATGACAGTATAGTGCTGTTGTAGTTATAATAGATTTTTAGTGTGTTTTGAAGTCAATAACTGTGATGCCTCCAGCACTGTTTGTTGTTGTTGTTTTGATTTTCTTCCCTGGATAAAGTCTTTCATGTTTTCATAGAAATTTTAAGATTTTTTTTGTGTGTGAAGATGGTATTTTTATGGGAATTGCATTGAAACTAGAGATCACTTGGTTTAGTATGGTCATTTTAATAATATTGATTCTTCATCCATGAACATGGGATATAGTTCCAATTTTTTGTCTCTTTTATCATTTCTTTCATCAATGTTTTATTATTTTCCTTTCAGTGGCCTTTTACAACCTCAGTTAAATTCTAAATATTTTGTTTTTTATAGCTATTGTGACAGTTTGCTTTCTTAATTTCTATTTCAGCAAGTTCATTACTGGTATATAAAAGTGCTACAGTTTTTTTGTATGTTGATTTTATATCATGCAACTTTATTGAATTTGTTTATAAGTTCTAATAATCATTGGACTATTTGGGTTTTTTTATGGATACAATCATGTCATCTGAAAACATGGATAATTTAGGTCCTTTTCCAATTTGGATACCCTTTCTTTCTTGTGCTGGGTTGCTCTTGCTAAGACTCCAGTGCTATATTAAATACAACTGGCGAAAGGGAGTGTCCTTTTGTTATTCACAGTCTTATAGCAATGTTTTCAGCTTTTCTTCATTCGGCATATTGGCTATGGTTTTTCTTGGATAGCCTGAGTTAGTTATTATTGTGTACTTGTGACCAGGATACCTAAGAGAACAACTTAAGCAAGAAAAGATTTATTTTGACTCATGGTTTCAGAGGTTCAGTTCATGATTGCTTGGCCTCTTGTGCTTGGGCAGAGCATTAGGGTGGCAGAAGCATGAGAGAAAGAGGTTATTTACCTCAGGAAGCAGAACTAGATGAAGGGACTAGGACCAGGGATGAGATAACCTTCAAAGGTACACCAGAGTGACTCACTTCCACCAGCCAGGCCCCACCTCTCCAAGTTGCTACCATTTCTCAAAACAGTGCCACCAACTGGGCACCAAACATTCAACACATGAGCCTGTGGGGGACATTTCATATTCAAACCACAACTGTCATAGTTAGTCTTCATTGTCAATTTGACTAGCTAGGGTTAGTAAAGCACACCTCTGGGTGCATCTGTGAGGATGTCATTTCTAGGGAAGATCAAGAGGTTGGACCATAACTGAAGGAGAAAGACCCACTCTGAACCTGAATGGTGTTATCCAGTGGGTAGGAGTTCCTGAGGGAAGGAGTGAAGAGAAAAAAGAGAAGCCAGTCAGGATGCACAGTCTTGACTTTTCTGAACCCAAGTTAGTGTGTCTATTTGCTGATGCCCATGGACATCAGACTCCAGTTTCTTCACTTTTCAACATGAACTCAACACCAACAACTCTCCAGTAGACCTTACCATTGGAACATAGTCATTAGTATTCTGGGGTGTGTTCTTTCTATTCCTAATTCATTGAATTTTTTATCATAAAGACATGATGACTCTTATTGAATGCTTTTGCTGCATTTATTGAAGTGATCATTTGTTTAGGTCCTTCATTCTGTTGATATGATGTACTGCATCTATTGTTTTGCATAGCCTGAACAATCCTTGGATCACTGATGTGTAGTTGAATTTGATTTGTTACTATTTTATTGAAAATATTTGCATCTGTGTTTATCAGGGATATGGCTCAGTAGTTTTCTTTTTGTTATTATTGTTGTATCTTTGTCTAGTTTTGGTGTTATGATAATGATGACCTCATAAAAAGAGTTTGACAGGGTTTTTTCCATTACAATTTTTAAAGAAAAATTGAAATTAGCTCTATAAATGTTTTGAAGAATACAGCAGTAAAGCCATTATATTTTGGATATTTTTTAGATGGGAAATTTTAAATTACTACTTCAATTTCATCATTCATTACTGGTTTATTTAAGTTTTCTATTACTCTTAATTCAGTGTTGGTAGGCGGTAGGTGTTCAGAACTTTATCCATTTCTTCTAGGTTTCCCAATTTTTTAACATATAATTGTTAGTAGTTTCTTAATATTTCTGTAGTATCAGTTGTAGTGTCTTCTTTTTCATCTCTGATTTTATTTACTTCTCTTTCTGTCTAGCTAAAGGTTTGTCAATTTTGTTTATCATTTTAAGATACTAAGCTTATTGTTTCATTATTTTTGCTTTTTTACTTTATTTTCTTTATTTCTGCT